>JAECWY010000005.1:0-21069 GCA_018151275.1 Drosophila prosaltans
CCCTTCTCACCGGTTCCTACATATATTATATACATATATATATTTAGACGACATTATGGTGGCAACAAAAGATTTCGATACGCATCTAGATAGATTTGATAGATTGGTTGAACAAATTAGAGTTAAGATTAGATAAGTAGGAGTTTCTTCAGATGAGTGTTAAGTACCTAGGGTATTCGATTACAGGCAAAGGAATTAAAGCTGGTTCAAAGTTTTTTGGGATTATGTTCCTATTTCCGTAGGTTTATTAAAGATTTTGCTACTGTTGCCAAGCCATTATATGACCTGGTTAGAAAAGACAAAAAGTTTGTGTTTGGATACATCGAACTTAGTACGTTTGAAAATCTTAAGTCTAAGTTAGTAGAGGCCCCAATACTTGCGCTTTATAGTCCAAATGATGAAACTGAACTTTATTGTGACGTTTTCCAGTTTTCTATTTTTCCAAAAGGATCTAGATGTGGAATCTAGATATCATAGCTTTGAGTTAGAAACGTTGGCGATAAAATATTCCTTAAAACGTTTTCGTGCATATTTACAGGGAATGCATTTCAAGATCGCGACAGATTGTAACTCGCTTACATTGACACTTAAAAAAAGAGAAGTTAACCCTAGAATAGCCCGTTGTGCTCTTGAGTTAGAAAACTACGATTACGTGCATAGGCCGGCAACGAGAATGCAACATGTAGATGTTTTAAGTAGAAGTATGGTTGTGGAAACTAACTCGTTTGAAGATAATTTAGTAATATGTCAGAACCAAGATGATGAAATTTTAAGATTAAAAACAATGTTACAAAAGTCTGAACACAGTTCGTATGAAATGCGAAACGGTTTAATTTATAAAAAACTACAAAATGGTTGCCTTTCTTTTTACGTCCCGAAAAATATAGAATCCTATGTCCTGTTTAAGTATCATAATAAGTTAGGCCACACAGGCATAGACAAGGTTGTAGAAGTTATCACAAAGACGCATTGGTTCCCAAAGCATATAAATAATTGCCTAAAGTGTATAGCCTTTTCGTCAAAAAATGGAAAACAAGAAGGGTCATACCCACAATATACCTAAACCTGATGTGCCATTCGAAGTGGTTCATATCGATCACTTCGGACCAATCGATTTCAAAGAAAGCACAAAAAACATGTATTAGTGGTGGTTGACGCGTGTACGAAATTTGTCAGACTTTAATTAGTGAAAACCACTAAATCTAAGGAAGCAATAGAAGCACTTACAGAGTATTTTAGGTCGTATAGTAGGCCAAAGAGCATAGTGTCGAATCGTGGAACGTGTTTTACGTCTTACGAATTTTCTAGCTTCTTAGAATCTTGTAATATACAACATGTCAAGATCGCAACTGGTTCGCCACAGGCGAATGGCCAAGTCGAAAGATTAAATAGAAATTTAGGCCCTATGTTGGCAAAATTACTAGCCTCAGAAGATAAAAATGTTAGCTTTGGTCAGGCCATAGCGACAAGTGTCGTACTATTTGTCGTCCGCCAAAATATAATAACATGCAGAAAACAATTCAAAATATTTAAACGAATGTAACTGCTTGATCAACATCCAAAACAACAAATGTTCCAAGCTGCACCGCCTGTTTGCCAAATCCCAGCACATATATTCGCCACTTCCTTAACGCCTCAATTATCGCAAAAACTTCCAACTCGTATGAATGATAATTTTCTTTACATATTTTTGGTTTTGCGGCTCATATATTGAATTGGATGAAACAAATTATCTTCCCGGTCTTTCTGCAATAGGACTGACCCATGATCATATTTTGATGCATCAGCAAGAATTTCTGTTTGCGCATTTGGATTATATAATAATGTTTTTAACGACCAGGATACATAAAAAAAATAAAATCAATAAGTATATTTGCATGTAGTAGGCATTTGATTTAAGATTCCTATTATACATACGTTATTTTCAATTTTCTTAGTGTAAAAGTTGTAAAGAGAGTAATTATCAAAGTAGTGCTTGTCATGTGAATTTTCTGTTAATTTATTTTTATTTTCGTCTGGGAAAGGAAGTGAGGGTTTTTATGATATCTTTGGGTATATTTGAAATTATGAATATTTCATTGTTATCAATTTTTAACCAGATGGAAGCCTTTGTATTCAATAGTTTTTCCGAATTTGTATTTTTTAGATAGTCATGTTTCAGTAATTTTGGGTTAAATATTCCTAACCTAGTGAGCTGCATGCCCATTTCTATGTCCTCAATATATTCTGCAAAATGTTCAAAGTTAAATATTAAAACGTCTAATTTAGGTGCTTTTTTGCTTTCTGTCACAATAGAATTCATAACTTCTAATCCTTTATTAACCGCATCAATAATGTAATTTAGTTCATTAGCTTGGGCACTGTATTCTGCTAGATTATTAATTTTCTGCTCTAGTTCTTCTTTATCGTCATTATCTAAGGTTCCAAAAAGGTACAGTACGTTCATGTGGTCCAAACGACACCAGGACAAAGCCAACAGGCTTAACAACGCGCGAACCCTATCAGACAGCATGCAAAAACGAAGTCGCGTGGACAACGGACGACAACTAAAATAATAATTAAGACAACTAAAATAATAATAACTTAAAATAATAGATATGAGAACTCTGATCCGATTACAGAATAAAGGCGGTTGTAGTCAGAACAGAGAACTCGAAAAGGTTCATGCAAAGAATAGTTGGAAGTACAGCGTGTTAAAGATTAAGGGACATAATTACGGGTGAGTCTACAAGGAACAGATAGATTGACCTGATTAAGTAAATAAGGACAGTCTATTTATCCTTTCAAAAGCTTGTGGATAAACAAAGTACCAAGCATTACTCTACGATTAAATAAGGAGGGAAGGTTAATTAAAAGAAGTCTTTTAGAATAGGAGGGCAAGTTAACATTTCGATCCCAGTTTAAACCACAAAGAGCAAAAAATTAAAAACTGTTTTTGAACAGATGCAATTTTTACTTGGTGTGATCCATATTGTGGAGACCAAACACATGATCCATGCTCCAAAATTTGGCGGACCAGTGAAATAAAAAGAGTTTTGGTTGTGTAAGGATCGTCAAATTAATTCGACCATCGCTTAACAAGAACACCACTCATGGCTTTATTGACAGTGATATTAATATGACGAGTAAAATTTAATTTGTGGTCCATGAGTACACCAAAATCACTAATCTCGTTCAAACATTCAAGTGGGGTATTATTAAGATAATACACCACTAATTGGAAAGAGGATCTATGAAATGACATGACGTTACATTTCGAAACATTGAGTTTTAATAAGTTAATTTCACACCAAGTTTGAAAGTTATTAAGATCGACTTGAAGCAGACGTGGAGAACTTAAGTCTTTAAAACTAATACAAAGTTTGACATCAGCAGCGTACATAAGCACGCGAGAGTGAGTTACAACAGATGTAAGGTCATTAATAAAGAGCGTAAAAAGCAACCCCGAGGTTACAGTGATGGTCTTCGAAAGATAAGTTTTAAATAAAACTTTTTGTGTACGGTTATTAAGATATTGAGAAATGCAATTAAGCAAAAGGCTTGGAATCCCAAGTTCGTTCAGCTTGAACAAAAGCAGTGTATGATTGACAGAATCAAATGCCTTACTGAAGTCAGTATAAATGACATCAGTTTGCATTGCATTCCTGAATCCTTCGATCGCTAAAGAAGTAAACTCTAAAAGGTTAGTGGTAGTAGATCTACGTTTCATAAACCTATGTTGAGAAGATGAAAGAATAGAACTACAAAAAATTTGGAGTTAAGAAGTTATAATTTTCTCAAATGCCTTCGCAATAGGAGACAATTTAGAATCCTTCCAAATGGTTGGGAAGAGGAAGTTTCAAAGGACAAAGTAAATAACTTAAGAATCGGGAAAATCAATGTCTCAGCGCAAAACCTGACTACACAACCGGGTATCCCATCAGGTCCTGGTCCGGGCTTCACTAAAGTAAGCACGCTGAGAAGCAGATCTTCATCGATCACAGGATTAAAGACGCAATTAGACCTTTTCAACTGATAGGGATATGAAAAGTTAGCTCGATGATCTTTGGAGGAATAGGTCGTTTTGAAAAAATCAGCAAACATATCGGCAATGGCCTGATCATCGTTTGCTTTATTATTTTCAAAACATAAAAGGGACGGGTGCACTGCCACCTTTTAGGATCACGGGAGAACCGAAGTTTACAACGCCTAATGTAATCCTTATAGCATAGTGTATTAAGCACTGAAAAATTCGATCGAGCAACAGCATAAAGAGAGAAATCAGACGGTCGACACGATTTTTTATACTTTCTATAATATCTAGACTTTACATTTTTCAAATTAGTTAACTCACATGTAAACCATGGCGGTTTGTTAGACAATACATGGGTCACACGTGGAACACAGGCATCAAAAAGTGAAAACATAGTATCATAGAAAAAACAAATCGCAGCATTCATATCATTACAGGAGTACAGTAAAGACCAGTCTGTTTCAAGAATTAGCTCATTGAGCTTGAAAAAGTTAGTTTTACGAAAGCAACGGGTACGAGACGTCGAACTGGTACCAGCATTTGATAACCTAAAAGGTAGATCAATAGTTAAGTCCAAAGTTGGATGGAAACTTTGGGAACGACTAAGGAATCAATCCTCGAAACAGTACAGTTAGAAGAATCTAACATAAATTTAAGATCTAGTGATCTCTTGTTTTTGTTACGCACAGGATTATCTTGGGTTAGGGATAACTCAAGGTGACCGTCAACAAAGCAATGTGAGGAGGAGGGCATCAACAAGGAAGACTCATCAGATGAAAGCCATGAAACGTCAGGTACATTAAAATCTCCCAGAACGATAAATATGTCTGCATCCGAAGGAAGTGAAGAGAAGTTTTTTGACCCGCCAGCTACTGACGAGCCAGAGGGTAGGGAAGGATTAGTTGTCTTAGGCAGACGAACTAAATGTTCCGGCCAAAAATCTTTTTGACAAATTTGGTCAAAGACATTTTGAATGACGAGATGTCACGGGTGTATGAAAACAAAGATTTGCTTTTTTGGTGGAATGGCTACAAGAGATCTCAATGCGCCAGTCGCAACCGCAGCAACAGCATTTTTGGCTGGAACTGCTGAGGCAGATGACGCTTTGAGAGCTCTTCTTGTTAAAATTTTATTGGGAATATCCCTTGGGGAGGATATTCGCCCGGACACATCGGAAACTACAACGGATATCGAGTCAGCTTGCGGGGCACTATTACTAGGGGAGATGTCAATCGCAACTGCAGCTAATGGGTCAATCAACGATGCCGGAGCCGGAGCAAGCAGAGAAGATGCCGGCGGATCGGGAGAGAAATTC
The DNA here is from genome assembly GCA_018151275.1 of Drosophila prosaltans. Taxonomy (NCBI): domain Eukaryota; kingdom Metazoa; phylum Arthropoda; class Insecta; order Diptera; family Drosophilidae; genus Drosophila; species Drosophila prosaltans. The sequence goes on from JAECWY010000005.1 coordinate 5,328, forward strand.
CGAGAGATACTCTTCTTCCGCTTCGGTGACTCGTATAATAGTTTATAACTATTAAACTGAGTTTCCAGAGACAAAAACTCATCGCGAAGTTTCAGAAAACCAGCCGACAGGGATTTGAATCCCTCTCTCGTCCCACGCATAAATAGACGCATATCCATTTCTACGTCCCGGCACGCTTCACAACTCCTTTTTAGTCCCCCACCGTTTCAAATACTATCCTTTACTTTGGCTGTGTAACCAGCGCACTTAACATGCATAATGTTATCACACAGCCAGCACAAAAGATAGTCATCTTGGATTTTTTGAGGATGAGGGAAGACAACCATTGTAGATTTAATAAAATAAATAATAATAAATAATAAAAAATGTAAAAAGAGTGGGCAATTTAAAAATGAGCAATGTAACATAATATAAGGGCTATACGCACCAAGAAATAACACAAGTGTTAAAGTTTAATATGCACAAGAAAATAAACTGAAGAGGCAGAAATTAAGAGAGTTAGTAAACACACAACAACAAAGACTGGCACAATCGCGAGAGTAACGGTCGCGATCGCGGGCAATGTAAAGACGCGAGAGCAAGCAGCACACAAACAATAACACTAATGTGTATGCGAGAGCGCGAATGCAATTAAAAGGGATCAAAAACAGAAAATCAAATTCTATGTAGACAAAACAACGTAACTTTGAGTTTTGTTATTAAATAAAGCAATAAAAAATAATAGCTTTGAGTGAGTGTTTAAGAACAAGTTACAATTTTGAAATCGCGTAATTTATTAATTCGGCACAAGATTCCACGAAATAGAATTTATTATATGCGGGATTAATTAAAAATTAGGTAAAAGCGAAAGCGCAAAAAAAACACGACCGACTTCATTGAAGTGAAGAATATTTTAATTGGATAACATTATCAAATTCTTTTGCTTGCTGTATAAGGCTATTATAAGTAATGTCGATTTCAGGTTTACTTTTAAATAATGATATTCGAAATCTGTGGGTAGATCCATGGTTCCGGTTTTGAAGATTAAATAACCATTCGGTGCTTTAATAGGATTGATTTCAATGCTTTGCGTGTGGGATGATTGAATATAAAACATCAGAGGTATTATGATATGTATTAGCGTCATCTTAGATTGTTGACCTGTAATTAATTATCGTATTTGCGCTCATTAGCTTTCTTTTTCTTTTTGAATTTGGACTTGTAATGAGTGACTTTCTGTCCTCTGTTTCGTTCTTCTAGGTGTTTTTCGGCCAGTTTGGTTATTTGTCCTGTTTTCTTAAAAGGGTTTGTTGTTTTTGATTTTACTAAATGTGCTTGTTTATATCGAATGTCAATATCAAAATTGTGTCTCTTTTTATTTAAATGTTCTATTTGACGTATCTTATTAGTCTGAGTTTCGTAATCAGGTGTGTGCTATTAAAAATTCTGAGTTTTTCATTAACGGTTTTGTGAAATCGTTCAACATCTGCAATTCCATTTTTGCTGGTTGTGATTTCTATTCTTACGTTCTCTTCTTTGACCCAGTTTAGCAATGCTACGCATATGAATGCGGAATCTTAATCTGCTTTTATTTCTGCTGGTTCACCGATTTCATTTAATACTCTTAGAATTGCTCTCTTAGCTTTTAACCAATCTCTAGATTTTACTTCCACAAGTGTAGCAAACTTGGAATAAATATCTATGCAAGAGAGGAATTGTAAATTATCTATGATGTAACAGTCCATTACATATCTTTCTCTGACATTGAGAGTTTCCGGGGTTGTTTCAAACGTTAACTTGCGATATTGCATATTTGACAATCGTTAATGATGTTCTGAATTAGATGTTGGTAGTCAGGGTAGTAAAAAGTTTCTTTAAACCAATATGTTTTTTCAAAATGATTTCTATGAATTGTGCATATGCCTGTATGTCTTCTAATTTAATGTTGGATTTCAAAGATTTTGTTGTTTTCAAATTTATGATTGCAATGTATGCTTGTTGGAATGTAGGAAAATATTCTTCGTTGTGAAATTATAAAGCATTCTTTTTACTGCAAATGTATTCTTTGATTATATTTTTAGCGTAATCGTTAGTCATCACTTTGTAGGTTATTTTTGTTATGAGTTTGTAAAAATAGTGTATGATGTCCACTTTATCTTCTTGTCATTCATGACGTCAATTTGTCTGTTAAAATGATTTATAGGTTTTTCAGTGATTGGAATGTAATTTCCGTTGTCTTCGTGGGCACTGTGTATTGTTGCTGCTGTACTGTCTGGTGAGTCTCCTAAAAAGTTCTCTTCTATTTTTATTCTTGATAATGCGTCAGCTACGTGGTTTTCTGTTCCACTTAAAAATTTGATTTGGCAATCGAATTCGTTCAGTTTAATTTTCCATCTTTGTAATTTCATGTTGGGTTTGCTTAACCATACCAAAGGTCTGTGATCTCTTAAGATATCGAATCTTCTTCCAAAGAGGTATGATCGAAAATATTTAGTAGCCCATACTATGGCTAATAGTTCCTTTTCTATTGCTGAATAATTTATTTCGTGTTCGTTTAGTGTTCTACTCGCGAAACATATTGGTTTGCGGTCTTGTGAGAGGACCGCTCCAATAGCAATATTACTAGCATCCGTAGTAAGCGAGAATTGTCTCTTGAAATCAGGATATATTAGAATTGGGTCTGAAGATATGAGCAGTTTTAATTTTTTGAAAGCGGCAATGTAATTTTTGTCGTTGATATTAGTTGTAGCGCCTTTTTTGAGTTTTAATGTCATTGGTTTGTAGCAAAATTACTTGTATGTAAGTTAACACCGCTTGGCGTTCCCCGCAATTATGTCCAGTGGCAAATATATTGAGAAGCAGCGGCAGAGCCGACAGCGGCGACAGTTGCGGCAGCAGCAGCAGCATCAGCGTTGGCCGAGGCACGAGCAACTGATCTTGGCAGAAGAGTTAGAGTCGGCGAAGAGGTCGGAGTGTAATGTGGGAGTATGAAAGTGTTAGTGGGTAAGATTAGTGTATCGTGGCCGCGGGTACAAGGCCTGACAGCTGATACAAAGTTAACTTGTATATATAATTGTGAAGTATTTCACAATTTATTTGGATAAGACAGCAAACCGAAGTTGAACTTATAGGTGTCGGTTGCTATTTAGAACCAGCATGGGAGTCTCTATTCCTAACGAGTGGGACCCAATGGTTCCGTAGCTCTTTCTCCCTCTACACAATTTTATTAAGGATCCCTCCTGAAACCTGAATGTCGGCGATAGACCAGGACGGTCAAATGAAAACTAAACATATCGATGAAACAATATAAAAACTCAATTGGCAAATTCACAAACTTTTTTTTTAATAAGAAAACAAACGACTTCTTATTCATTCGTAATGAATTCGGCGGGGCTAAAGTTGGAATTGCACCCGCTTGCTCTATTCCCATCCCTACCTTTCGATCCTCTGTTGCGGATGTAAACGAAGATCCCCTAAAACATTTACCTAAATTTTAAATTGCCACGCCATCAGGAAAATACACTATAATCACTCCATATTTCTTTTTGGTTTCACTTCAGAAAATATTTTATTTTATAATTATTCATAATTGTTGCGGGATTTCATCTTACGTTATACTATTTTTATTAAATTCTATTCTACATAACAAGAGTAAAGTATTTATTATGATTAAGATTAATTAGTAAGTATAAGGGAAACAAAAAACATGTGCAAGGTTGACTACTGGATACCCTCCATTGGGCCTATTAAACGCAAAAATTTTCTTTCATTTTCATTATTATCTTGAAGTTTAGGTTTTTGGAATTTAATTTAAATGCTTAAGACAAATTTTGTTAGGTTGCATTCGGCATGGTTTAATTCATTTTTCTTATATTATTTATTTATTTATTTTATTTTATTTTTTTTTTATCAAAATCAAATAGCAGTGTATCAGAACAAGACTTGTGTGCTGTACGTTATTTCGCGAATATAACTAAGGGCATTGACCTGTAGTTAAGATCAGCTGTTGTAAAGCAATAGCAAAAGTAGGTGTCGAAAAATTTATTTAAAGAACATGCATTAATGAGGAAAAGCGAGAACTACAAATGCTTACGCAAAAAAAGAACGCGAGGGGAATCATTTGGATGACCATAAACACAACTAAAATATGGTGTAAATTATGCACCAGTTACGGTATTATACCATCCATATGATTCTTACCAATTTAAGAGGACCGTTAGTAAAGTATTGAGAGTAGGTTTATGTATATATTAATTTATATAAATATGTAGGTACATAGACATACATACATGTAGGTATATGTCTATTTATGGTTTGATGACAATGTGTTTATTGTTTAACGACAATGTTTCGTTTGCGACTTAATGTTTAAATGCTATTCTAATTGATTATATTAATTAACTCTCACTCTCATTGACTGCCACTTTGACTCACTCTGCATTTCACTCTTTTCTCTACTGACGCTCACTCTTAACTGCCCATGACCGACCAACTCTGACTGCTCACCCTGACTCTCACCGACCAACTCCAACTTGCCATACAACACCTTCCTCTCCGATCTTGCCACATCTCCCAAACAAAGACCAGCCTCTAACTATCTAGGTTGCCATATCCTACATTCGGCCTTCCTGACCCTTCGTTCCCTCATCCACACTTCTCAATTGTTGTGCCAAATTATCAGCTTTCGTATTTGAGGATTCTACAAAAATTTGACGTCCTTCTTTTCCCTCGGCGATTGGAATGATTGGGTCATCCATATACACTATTATTTTCTCTGCGTGTATTAAATCCTTCAACATAGCGTTGATATATACCACTGGAGAAGCGTACTCCGAATGATTTGGTTTTATAACTCCTTCTTTTAGGCACTGTTGAACTTGGCCATCTAATATCTTTTTATCAGGTTGGGGTTCTTCAATGTGTTTCAAATCAATTTTCTTTGATTTTTTAGTTTCTTCTACCTTTTCCTTTGCACACATTCCATGAAAAAGTTCCACTTCTTCTCTTGATGACTTCTTCTTTGCCATAAACTTAACTCCTTCAGAATAAAACATAACATCTACCTTGTTAAAAACATTATTTCCTATAATGGCTGCATATTCCAAGTCTTTCTGTTTAGAGACATTGAAAGTTACGTTGAAAAATATGCCATCCACTGATTCATTTGTGTCGAACTGCCTTATCGTTTTTAAGCCACCATTACCTATTCCTTTGAGGTGCTTAATATTTTTGACCACTTTGACATTTTTCAGTTTTTTAAATATGTCATCTCTCATCAGGCAAACATCACAACCTGAATCAACCATTGCTGAAAACTCAATTCCTTTCGTGGTGAACTCTTTGAAAATATTTTCCTTCTTACAGACTTGTAATACCGCCACCTTGTCCATATTTGTGGTTGTCGTCTTTTCCTCACAGTTCTTAGCAATGTGTCCTGTTTTATTACAAGAATAACATGTAACCGGACTCGAACAATCTTTGGCTAGATGACCCTCTTTAGAGCATTTGAAACATTTCTTATGAGTCTGTACTTCTTTCTTTTTAGTTGTCACATGTTTGTTCTCTTCTGTTATTTTGGCATATATTTTGATCTCGGCTTTCAAATCTTTGAGTGTTATACACCTATATAGACTTGCCTTATTATTGGGCTTGCTATCCTGCACTCCATCGATAAAATATGAGAATATACTTTCATCATCCAGATCTACTTGTTTTCCGATCTCCATTATGCCATACAGGTGATCGGCGTAAGACTCTTTGGGATGCTTCTGTTTTTGTAAGAGAATCTTCTGAACTTCCGCAGAACATATCGTCTGCCCGACCTCCTCTTTGAGTTTCGTTTTGAGTAGATTCCATCCTCGCACGCCTGTTAGACTTCGAGTATATGCTCTAGCTGCTCCTACCAATAACTGTTTCCCATAAATAAACTTTTCTAGATCGTCCCAGCCTACTGTAATGGCGACATCCTCAGACTCAGATGAATCGCTGTCCTCAACGTCCCGTAGGGTGAAACGACTGGGACTTGGATTTTTTGCTTCGTGATAAATACTACTTTCTTCTTCCATTGCAACATTTTCCTCTCCCTCACTTTCATTTCCACAACTGAAATGATCTAACAACCTTCGCTGTAATTCTGGTTTTAGCCCTGCGGTGCTAAATCCCAAACTTTCTAACTTTTCCCGAAGTTAATCTATCCTTAACTTCATGATCTGCCCTGCCTCCATGATAAATTTACAAATTTTAGGACTTAAGATTCTAAGAAGTATTTACGATTATTCCTCTTGGTGATCTTGCCGTAACCACGTAGTTGCAACTTGCAGTGCTAACACAAAAGCTTAACTACGTCCTTCAGTTGCAACTCCCTCGCTGCGGTCACTTTTCGTTAATTTCAACCTGCAGATGCTTTATCTGCGTTCCACAGTTGCAATTCCCTCGCTGCTGTCAGTATTTTAACGATAGTTGCAACCTGCAAGTCTAAACACTCTCTTTGTTTAATCTGCGCCCTTCGATTGCAGTTCCCTCGCAGCCGTCGCTGTTTTTTTTTTTCCTTTATAGTTGTAGCTAATCTTTTGCTTACTCTGAGCTCCTCGATTGCAACTCCCTCGCAGCAGTCACTGTTTCTCTGATAGTAGCAACCAGCAAATTTAAACACCGCCTTAGTTTAAATTGTACTCTTTGATTGCAACTCCCTCGTAGCAGTCACTGTTTTTTCATCTAGTTGCAAGCTGCAGATCTAAACATCGCCTTAGTTTAAACTGCGCTCTTCAATTGCAGCTCCCTCGTAGCAGTCCCTGTTTTTTATACCCTTGTGTTATAAAATTGGTCAGATGTTTGTAACGCATAGAAATATACGTTTCCGACCCCATAAAGTATATATATTCTTGATCAGCATCAACAGCCGAGTAGTTGAAACTTGGTAGTTAGCTTTCTTAAAGGTGTAGGTAGACAAAGTATGAAAATCGGTCGGATCGGATTACTATATGATATATCCAACATCGGAATAATAGGGTTCCAATTAAAAATTTTTTATTTTTCTTTTGGAATATAAATCTAATTTGTACAAAAACACTACCCACCAAATTTGACTCAAATCGGATAATTATTACCACTACAAATCAATAAAACAAATCATCCATATAAGCTATTTACTCCAGCAACAACAAATTTCAAAGAACACAAGAGACCCGAGTTCGAATCCCCGTGGCACCAAATAAGAAATATATAAAATTATTGTTTTTTTGTTGTTGCATTTAAATTTAATTTGTATCCATACACTATACACCAAGTTTGAACTAAATCGGATGATTATTAAGGTTACAAATCAATAATCAGATTTGAATGAAATTAAATTTATTTTAATGCTCACGCACACACATACATATACAAAAATTCAACCACCACGCGGTGTGTGAGAGAGACGGAAATATTTTATTTGTGTTCTTACACAGAACGAAATTGAAAGAGCGAGATGCAATAAGTTTGCTGTATATGTCGAATTAGCTTACGTTAGCAAAGTAATGACGGTGGCGTAGTATGTAGAGATCGGTGGCACGATGGGCTCTCGGTGTTTGATGGTTCAATACTCGGTGAAGAAGTGAAAATTTTTAGGTGTGTTTTTTCTTCTTTTTTGTTTTTTTTTGATTTTGTTAAACATTTATACCAATTATTTTGCTGCAAGGGTATACAGACTTCGGCAGAGCCGAAGTTAGCTTCTTTGATATTTTTATCTAGTTGCAACCTGCAGATCTGAACATCGCCTTAGTTTAATCTACGGTCTTCAATTGCAACTCCATCGTAGCAGTCACTGTTTTTTCATCTAGTTGCAACCTGCAGATCCCCTACTCGATTTTCGCTGTGACTTTTCGCTTTCCCAGAAGTGTCACAACCGACGGCAACACTCTATATTTGGCCTGCTTACACCAATGGCAATGTTCTTGCAAGTTCTTGAGAAATTGCGTCAGAAAAAAAAATTTTACACAAAAACCACTCCGGTGCGCAAAAATTAAACCGACAACGCAAAACACAATAACTTCACAATTACGAGAAACTTTAAGCCGCAAAACATATGAACTATCCCGGACGAGCCCCCAAATATTGTAGGGATATGTATGTCTATTTATTGTTTGATGACAATATAATGTTTATTGTTTAATGACAATATTATGCTTGCGACTTAATGTTTAAATGTTATTCTAATTGATTATATTAATTAACTCTCACTCTCATTGCCAGCCACTTTGACTTACTCTGCATTTCACTCTTTTCTCTACTGACGCTCACTCTTAACTGCCCATGACCGACCAATTCTGACTGCTCACCCTGACTCTCACCGACCAACTCCCTGACTCTGGGCCTGCGTTGCCATACAACACCTTCCTCTCCGATCTTGCCACATCTCCCGAACAAAGACTAGCCTCTAACTATCTAGGCTACCATATCCTCCATAAGTATGCAGATAAAAATAAACATGTGAATATTTATATTTATGCACACACATATATATATACATTTATATATTTAAAATGAAATAGAAAAATTTTTGAACGGGTAAACTTACTCGCATTTTTGTAAAATATGTTTTATTTGAATTGTTGCTCCAACGAGGGAAGGCCTTCCAACGATGATTTGGTGACAGCAATAAACCTGGCTTTATGGTAGAGGAAATTCTTGGTTCACTGATTTGATTGGTTTTTTTTTTTTGTCTTTTATATATTTCTTTTCTCGCACTCACGAACGCAAGTTCAAAAAAAAAAAAACGATTGTATTTAACAAAACAAAACACATGAATAAACCAATACCTAATTATTGAACAAATCCTTTAACGGTTGTTCTGGTTACTTAGGCATTGATTCCATGTGTTGCTATATTTTTTTCTTTTTCTTTTGAGCTATTCGTTATGTATACCGCGGCACAAGTCTTGTTCTCACACACACTTCACACTTCTGAATGGCTTATGGTTTCTTTTACTTTTACGAATCGAGAATTAAGAACAAATATTTTTGTATGACTTTACGCTAACTCTTTTAAGCAAAGTTATGTTCTTAAATCGGAACCTCTAATTTGCTATGAGGGGGGCTTTTAACTGTTGCACACACATAAAATGATCACCACCGATCGCTGGAGACATCCGACATCGGCGAAAGAATTACCGACACTGATAAGGGCGTTCTGGTCTCGGTTGATGCTGGTTACGGTGTTACTGTTGTTTTTTCTTTCCTATATATTTGTCAACTTCCCAAGTGCTGTACATGCTGTTAAAGGTTTTGACTCCTCAGATAATTGAATTTTCCAATAGGCATTCTTTAGAAAGACGAGAAAAGAATCCATCTATACTAGGCAACGGGTAAGCATCCTTTTTTTGTAAGTTCATTTAATCGTCTGGCATCTAAGCATAGTCTTACAAACGCATTGGCGAGCTCCAGGGACTGGAGGAAGGTTCAATTACACCTAAAGACACCATTCGATCGATTTCCGCGAAAAGAAGTTTCTCTACTGCTGGGCTTACTGGATAAAAACGTTGGTTTACGTGTAGCAATTAATTTGTGTGTATATATAATTGTGAAGTATTTCACAATTTATTTGTATAAGACAGCAATCCGAAGTTGAACTTATAGGTGTCGGTTGGTATTTATTTCCAGCATGGGAGTCTCTATTCCTAACGAGTGGGACCCAATGGTTCCGTAGCTCTTTCGGGGTGGGGTGGGTTTTGTTGCTAGATGCAGGACTCTCCCTCTACACAATTTTATTAAGGATCCCTTCTGAAACTAAAAATGACGGCGATAGACCGGGACGGTCAAATGAAAACTAAACATATCGACGAAAGGATATAAAAACTCAATTGGCAAATTATGATTAAGATCTTATTATGATTAAGATTAATTAGTAAGTATAAGGGAAAACAAAAACATGTGCAAGGTTGACTACTGGATACCCTCCATTGGGCCTATTAAACGCAAAAATTTTTAATTTATATGCTTAAGACAAATTTTGTTACGTTGCATTCGGCATGGGTTAATTCATTTTTCTTATATTATTTATTTATTTTATTTTATTTTGTTTTTTTATCCAAATCAAATAGCAGTGTATCAGAACAAGACTTGTGTGCTGTACGTTATTTCGCGAACATAACCAAGGGCATTGACTTGTAGGTGTCGAAAAATTTATTTAAAGAACATGCGAGGGGAATCATTTGGATGACCATAAACACAACTAAAATATGGGTGTAAATTATACACCAGTTACGGTATTATACCATCCATATGATTCTTACCAATGTACGACGACCGGTCGTAAAGTATTGAGAGTAGATTTATGTCTATAATAATTTATATAAATATGAAGGTATATAGACATACATACATAAGTATGCAGATAAAAATAAAAAAGTGAATATTTATATTTATGCACACTTATATATGTATATGTATATATAAAGTTAATTTCCCCACCCCTCCAAATGGCCCCCCAATCCCCCCCCCCCCCTCCCCCCCCCCCCACCCACCCCAAATCCCTTTTTACCGCTACAACCAACAATAACCATAAGCACCCCAAACAGAAGGAGGAGGGAAGGCACAACCTAATTACCTTATTATTCCTTTAAAAAAAAATAAAAACACAAAAAAACAAAACAGAAAAGAATTGTTCACACAAGTTTCTCGTATAATTCCCAACTGATTTTAGCTAAACAATGCTGACATTCCCTATGGGGGGAAGCCGAAACCAATTTATTCGAATACCAAACCAAAGTAAAGTCTAAGAGAATAAAGTACAATTGTGAACTATCTGGAAAACATAGTGTTAAGTTAAATAAAACTGTTGTTAAACTCTCAACACTGGAACCCGACTGGAACTTTATTTGCATGGATTACGACGTTAAAGTCGGGAGTACTTGCTGGAACACTCTCTATCGCAGATCCTGGATGAGGCGAGCCTCACGCTCTAGAGACATTTCTCTAGCTCTCTGAACTATATGTCTATCTCGATCATGGCTACGGCGAGCCTCACGCTCTACGGAGGATTCTCTTTCTCCCTCAGCTAAATTTCTAGGCCGAAGCTGGCTGAGTCGGGTCTCACGCTCTACTGACATGATTCCAGACATGATTTTATTATTTCTGTACAAAACCAAAATAATAAACTCAACAACCAAAAATACTTTTTTGAACTTAAATACCTAGTATAAAGCGCCTGTCTGTAAGTATGTATGCTTAGATATGTGGGATGGTAACACTATCCAAAACCAATATCTCTAGACAACGAGAAGTACGTAAGATGCCAGACGACGAAAAGACGACCAAAAGGTAACTCTAGCGCTCTTTAAATTCAAATTGTTTAAATGTAAACCATCTCACATCTGTGTAACGGTTAGCGACGGTTTCTCCCCATCCCTTGCAAATGCCACTTTATTTATTTTTTTGGTTCGCGCTGCTAGCCGATAATAAGTGACAAATTTATCAATTCTTTAAATGCATTTTTCTCAAAATTCCTTCAGCAGAATTTGATAAAACTTTGTCAGAATAATCAGTAACTAACGCTTAATCTAATAGACTACCGAGCATTTTCTGACTCGTCTTAGAAAAGTTAGCGACGGTTTCTCCCCATCCCTTGCAAACATAGCTTGCAAATAACAATTGAGTGTTTTTCTATACGCTCAATGTCTGAACATAAGCGACAAAACTCAAAAAAGTAGTTTGCTTTGACTTCTTGCTTGAGTGTTGTTGTTGAGTTTTTCGTATTGAACTCTGTTAACGAATCTCCTTTCGGGAGTAATAAAATTTTCGCTTGCGAGTTGAGACTCAGTAAGCGAGTGAATGACTGAGTAAGTCAATTCAAAAAGTCTTGCAAATACTCTTTAAGGAAATTTTTTAATAAATAATATTTACATTATCATTCTATATTTTGCGTTTTTTTTTTTTAAATTTATTTTTCTTAATGTAAGTAACAAGTAACAAAATATTTCATTATTATTATTCCGATTATTATTATTTTTTTTTATTAATTCAATCCCTTCAGCGTTCAAATGCATCAAATTGTGTCATCGGCACAAACAAAATAAAATAGATAAATACAATGAATACTTCTTAGTTTTAAGAATTATTATTAATCTCAACGAATTGTTTAATTTTATTACTAATAATGTGGGATGGTAACACTATCCAAAACCAATATCTCTAGACAACGAGAAGTATGTAAGATGCCAGACGACGCAAAGACGACCGAAAGGGTAACTCTAGCGCTGAGAGAGAAAAGAAGAAGTAAGACGAACGTGAAGATGAAAAGACGTGCCAAGCTGGGCCATTAAGACGTGTCAATATCTTTCAAGTTGCTTTTGTTAATTTAAATTCAAATTGTTTAAATGTAAACCATCTCACATCTGTGTATCTTTATCATTAAAACTAAAATATAACTACATTCATAAACGTATGTTAAATAAAGAAACCCCACAATAATGTATTCAGATTTTCTGATCCCATTGAACTCCGACGTTCACTAAGCATAAAATGCAGGACGGAAAATGCCCGTTCCACTGATACTTGCGTTGCTGGTGTAGCCAACACTACTTGTGCGAGCGCAGTTAAATGTGGCAATTTTAGCTTCAGGTCATTAAAAAAATCTAGAATATTAGCATTCAATGGCAAGCGACCAAACATTGCATCGAAAGCTTCCCATTTTTGACCGTACGCACTCAATTCACAAACGCAATTAAAATATTTGTCAACTCTGACACTGAATATATATGTATTGAATGACGCGGTAGTATGCCATGAAAATTAGAATAAAGAAAATTCACTTAAAGACGTTTTGCTTATTTTCACACAAGCAAATACTCTCAGTCTAACTGAGACGTAAAAAAATAGGAAAAAACGATTATTCTCCGAGTGTGAGTGAGCTAAGCGAAGAGTTGATTTTTTCTTCGCTTACGAATATTTTTTTCATATACCCAGTAAAGAGACTTATTTGAAGACGTCGCAAAATACTCAACTGTTATTTGCGAGCTATGCTTGTAAATGCCACTTTATTTATTTTTTTGGTTCGAGCTGCTGGCCGATAATAAGTGACAAATTTATCAATTCTTTAAATGCATTTTTCTCAAAATTCCTTCAGCAGAATTTGATAAAACTTTGTCAGAATAATCAGTAACTAACGCTTAATCTAATAGACTACCGTGCATTTTCTGACTCGTCTTAGAAAAGTTAGCGACGGTTTCTCCCCATCCCTTGCAAACATAGCTCGCAAATAACAATTGAGTGTTTTTTCTTTACGCTCAATGTCTGAACATAAGCGACAAAACTCAAAAAAGTTGCTCTTACTCTGAGCAAGAGACTGTTTTCTAGTTTGCTTTGACTTTTTGCTTGAGTGTCGTTGTTGAGTTTTTCGTATTGAACTCTGTTAACGAATCTCCTTTCGGGAGTAATAAAATTTTCGCTTGCGAGTTGAGACTCAGTAAGCGAGTGAATGACTGAGTAAGTCAATTCAAAAAGTCTTGCAAATACTCTTTAAGGAAATTTTTTAATAAATAATATTTACATTATCATTCTATATTTTGCGTTTTTTTTTTTTTAAATTTATTTTTCTTAATGTAAGTAACAAGTAACAAAATATTTCATTATTATTATTCCGATTATTATTATTTTTTTTTATTAATTCAATCCCTTCAGCGTTCAAATGCATCAAATTGTGTCATCGGCACAAACAAAATAAAATAGATAAATACAATGAATACTTCTTAGTTTTAAGAATTATTATTAATCTCAACGAATTGTTTAGTTTTATTACTAATAATGTGGGATGGTAACACTATCCAAAACCAATATCTCTAGACAACGAGAAGTATGTAAGATGCCAGACGACAAAGATGCCAGCTGAGAAAGATGCCAGACGACGCAAAGACGACCGAAAGGGTAACTCTAGCGCTGAGAGAGAAAAGAAGAAGTAAGACGAACGTGAAGACGAAAAGACGTGCCAAGCTGGGCCATTAAGACGTGTCAATATCTTTCGAGTTGCTTTTTTTAATTTAAATTCAAATTGTTTAAATGTAAACCATCTCACATCTGTGTAACTTTATCACTAAAACTAAAATATAACTACATTCATAAACGTATATTAAATAAAGAACCACCACATTTTGGGCGCTCGTCCCGGTGTAAATGTAAAAGTGAAAGAAGTGTAAGATCAGTGTAAATTAAAACTATAATTGAAACAATTCAAAGGAAAAGCTGAAAGTGTGAATTAAAATCAAAATATTTTTTTTCCTATCAACATGCCGTGTTTAAATGACATTATTGGAAAAAAAATTTCCAATTCAAGCAAAGCGAGCATCAGTGCTTTACATAAGCTTGTATATGAGAGTGAAGGAGACAGAAGAAATCGACAAAGGCTAATAGAATTTTCTGGATTTCAATTTTCCATTGGTGACGTCGAATACGTAAGAAAACACACGTACATTGAACAGAATTTGTCTGAACGCGATTTTGTGTGTTTATGTATTTTACTCGGAATTGAGTATGAAGTTGAGAATGTACAGTCGCACATTCTAAAAAATCTTCTTGCCACAAATTTGCTTTCCGAAGGTCATGAAAGCCACGACAAAGTTGAAGCAGAAGATAATGAAGAAAATATTGCACAAGTAAGCGTGTACAACGACGCAGAGGATGAAATAGAAAGAGGACAGGCAAATTCACGACGAAATAGTGGAAACGTTATATCACAGTATGACACATCTATGCGTTTTGGAATGAATTTTCGAGACATTGAAGAAACGATCAGACCATTTGATGGAACAAACTCCATAGGAATCGAAAGATGGCTTTCAGAATTTTAAGATCAAGCTCTTTTAATGGATTTTAATGACCTTCAAAAACTGATATTCGCGAAGAAGTCACTAAGAGGAATTGCAAAGTTATTTGTTCTGGGCGAAAGAGGAATAAATACATGGGCTCTGTTCAAGGCTGCTTTATTGAACGAGTTCAAACAGACAAGTGTCAAGTAAAGAAATACATAAACAGCTAAGTGAAAGAAAAAGAAATAAAAGTAAAAATGTTCAAGAATATTTTTACAAAATGAAAGAACTTGCATCGCGCGGTAAAATCGAAGATGAAGCTTTGATTCAATATATAATTGACGGAATCGACGAACGCGAAATAAATAAATCAGTGTTATATGGCGCAAAAGATTTAAAAGAATTTAAAACAAAAATAAGAAGCTATGAAATAATGAGTGAAAAGTCTAAGTTTGCCAGTGTCATTGAAAAAAAAGTGTTGCATAACAACAAATTAAATAATAAAGAGGTCAGTTGTTATAATTGCGGACAAAAAGGTCATATTGCAAATGAATGTTCTAGTAAATCAAAAGGAAGAAAGTGCATCAAGTGCAACCAATTTGGCCATATCGAAAACAAACGCAATCTTGCTAACAAAAATGATGAACCGAAAATGAATGCATGTAGCATACAATCAAAAAATGATATAACAAATAAATCAGTTTTAATAGATAATATAATGTGTATGGCTTTGTTAGACACAGGCAGTAAATTCAACATTATACGCGAAGATTTTTACGAGGAACTAAATAAACCAAAACTTCAACCCTGCGCCGGTGTGTGTCTTATTGGATTCGGTAGCGATAGAGTTGACAATCAAATTAGACCAATCGGACATTTTGAAAAGTTGGCAGAAATTGATCATGATGAATATCTTCTTGATTTCTATGTTGTTCCCATAAATTGCATGGACATTAAACTAATCATCGGTCAACAAATATGTTTGTT
>JAECWY010000479.1:0-11473 GCA_018151275.1 Drosophila prosaltans
TCAGAACAGTGACTGCCCACATATCTGGTCTGACCATGTCGACTCCCGCTCAAGCCCATAAGCTTTCTCAGCTCGTCATAGGTTCTCCATTGATGCCAGAACGGCGAGTGCCCACGTCTGCCTATGTCTTACCGTATTTTTCAGGCAATCTCCGACGCATAGCATTAGCGAGAGTGCCCAACTTGCCTCTTGCCGATCCGAATTTCCGTCACAGTGCCCAAATAGATTTACTGCTCGGATCTGACGTGCTTCCGGTAGTTTCCTTGAAGGGCAAGGAAACCAATATTTGTGGCACCCTTCTTGGAGAAGAGACCATATTCGGGTGGGTACTTACAGGGCCAGTTGACGAGTCCCAAATCGACCAGCGGGCAATCTCCTCGTTTTCCACTCGAGTTATGCATCCCCCAGAGAGCCAATTAGATAAACTTCTCACAAAATTTTGGGAGGTGGAGGATCTCCCTGTGAGGAGAATGAAAGAGTCCGATTCCAAGTGTGAGGAGAACTTCGTCCGAACCACCAAAAGAGACACCTCGGGACGATATATCGTCAGCCTTCCATTCCGAGAGCCTAGCAACATCCAGCTGGGTCATTCCAGGTCAGGTGCATTGGCCCAGTTCCTTCGGAACGAGAGCCGACTGAACAAGAATCCAAAACTCAAAGCTCAGTATAACTCGGTGATCCAAGAGTACATAGACCTTGGTCATATGAGAAAGGTTAGTCCTGCAGACGGTAGCTCTGTATTTTACCTTCCACATCATGCGGTGTTTAAGCCAGAAAGCACCACTACTAAAGTTTGCGTAGTGTTCAACGCCTCCAGTTCCTCCACTAATGGGCAGAGTCTCAACGATGTCTTGCATACAGGACCGGTCCTCCAATCCGACCTAACCATGCAACTTCTTAAGTGGAGATATTTCCGATTTGTTTTCAACGCCGATATTACCAAGATGTATCGGCAAATCCTTGTTGACCATCGACACACTCCGTTTCAGCGAACCTTGTTCCGCACACCAAATGGCGAATTAAGCGATTTCGAGCTAAAAACCGTTACATTTGGAGTAAATTGTGCCCCCTTCCTTGCGATTCGAGTCCTCCAACAGCTAGCAAGTGATGTGGAATTCCAATATCCTCGAGCTAGTGAAGTTATTCGCAGTTTCATGTACGTGGATGACGTACTAGCTGGTGCTCATACGCAACACGAGGCCTGTGAGGCCATTAAAGAGCTGTCATGTGCGATGGGGTCCGCAGGTTTCCCCCTACGAAAGTGGACGGCCAATCATAAGCCGCTTCTGCGTGATATTCCGTCAAGCCACCTGTTAAATTCCGAGTTTCTCGAAATCGATGACGCTAGTGTAACCAAGACGCTGGGGTTTCGATGGAGAGCCACGACTGACGAGTTTTTCTTCGTTCCTTCTGGAGCAAAAATCCTCCTACTCGAAGCGCGAGGTTTTGTCCCAAATTTCTAAATTGTTCGATCCAGCAGGTTGGTTATCTCCTTTCATTGTGCGTGCCAAGATGTTAATGCAAAGTTTGTGGCTACGTGAGCTCCGTTGGGATGATCCACTTCCGTTCGATCTTGACCAACAGTGGAGCCAGTTTGTGACCAATTACCAGTCACTCAACGAAATCCGTATTCCCAGATGGGTACACTCTCAACCAAAGGTCCACATTGAGCATCACGGGTTCTGTGATGCATCCGAGCGAGCATATGGTGCAGCGCTATACGTTCGAGCTGTGATAGGGAATCACAGCTTCACGAATCTCCTTACCTCCAAGACAAGAGTGGCTCCAGTGAGAACCGTTTCTCTCCCTCGATTAGAATTGTGCGGAGCAGTCCTCTTGGCTGAGAAGACTGCTGCAATTCTCCCTTACATGCCGGTAGATAATCCTGATCTGCATCTGTGGACAGACTCCACCATTGTATTGTCCTGGCTTCAGAAACCTCCGTGCAGATGGACCACATTCGTGGCAAATCGAGTAGCGAAAATAACACAGATTTGCGACGCCCAACAATGGCATCATGTTCGTTCAGAACACAACCCCGCCGATTTGGCAAGTAGAGGTGTTTCCTCCAGCGAGTTAGCGCAGTCAGACCTGTGGTGGCACGGCCCAGAGTGGTTAACATTGCCTCGCAGCCAATGGCCACCAGCACTTAAGTCTATCCCAGAGACTGACGTCGAACAAAGGACCATTAAGGTGCATACCACTAAGATCGCGCCGACGGAAGAGTTCCTCGACCGTTTCTCCGACTTTAGCCGAGCATTGCGCGTTTCTGCGTACATTCTGCGTTTCATCCGCCATTGTCGCAAAGGTCCCAGGGTGACCTCCTTTCAACTTTCCCAAGGCGACCTGGCAGCAGCAGAGCAAGCGCTCACTATTTCGACTCAGCGTCGAGTATACGCTGAAGAATACCAAAGTCTAAGCAACAAGCAACAAATAGCCTCTCGTAGCTCCATACTTTCCTTAAATCCATTTCCTGACCACCATGGCATTATCCGAGCCAGCGGACGGGTTAAAAATTCCAGCTCCCTGCGGTATGATGAACGTCATCCTGTTCTTCTGCCGTATGACAGCCGTTTTGCTCGACTCCTTACTGATTTCACCCATCGCATAACGTTGCAAGGGGGGAATCAGCTCATGATCCGTATCATCCGCGCGAAATACTGGATTCCCAAGATTCGAAATTTGGTCAAACATGTGACTAAGTCCTGTAAGGTCTGTATCATATACAGAAAGCGTCTCCAAACGCAGCTAATGGGAGATCTGCCCAAGGAGCGGTCTTCCTTTTCCAGGCCATTCACCTACACGGGAGTGAATTTTGCCGGCCCGTTTGATATCAAAAATTACACAGGACGAGCCTGTCTCATCACTAAGGGGTATGTGTGTGTGTTTGTGTGTTTTAGCACCAAGGCTATCCACTTGGAATGCACATCCGATCTGACGACTGAGAAATTCCTGGCCGCGTTGGCGCGGTTTATAGGTCGCAGAGGATGTCCGCAAAGCATTTATTCTGATAACGGCAAGACCTTTGTTGGCGCCGAGAAACTTCTCTCCAAGGAGTTTTTGGAGTCAGTAGCATCCGCAGCCTCAAGTCGGTACAGCCACCATAAGATAGACTGGCGTTTCATTCCGCCCGGAGCACCGCATATGGGTGGCTTATGGGAAGCTGGGGTCAAAAGTTTTAAGACTTTGCTCCGCGAATCCGCTTCCGGCACTCGATTCACCTTCGAGGAGCTGTCAACGCTGTTGACAAAAGTCGAGGCTTGCCTAAATTCTAGGCCACTGGCTCCTTTATCAGATGACCCTACAGAGCTCCTCTCACTGACACCCGGTCATTTCCTGATCGGAGCGCCTCTCCTGTCAGCTCCTGAAGCTGATATCCCTCAGCTCGCCGAGTCCATCCACAACCGATGGCGGCGCCTTAAGGCTCTAAACCAGCAACTTTGTCTGCGCTGGAAGGAGGAGTATCTGAAGGAGATGCACAAGAGGCACAAATGGCAACGACCCATGAGAGATCTCCAGATCAACGACATGGTTGTCGTTAAGGAGGACAACTTGCCACCTAACGAGTGGCGACTCGGTCGAATCCAGGCAGTTCATCCTGGCGCCGACGAGCGAGTTCGCGTTGTCGACTTGCTGACCACGTGAGGCCCTATCCGAAGGCCCGTCACCAAACTATTGTTACTACCCTCCTGTAGCGAACAATTTCCTCCTCCTATTTGCAGCTCTTTCCAATTATTGTCATTCCTTGGCTAATCCGAAACTTTTCATTTCTAGCCCTCTTTTTCCAGTTTTTTTCCATCACAAGACCTGCCAGCATGGCCCCACGTCCACCCCAACGCCGCAAACCCTCCGAGGAGACACGCTCCCGGGAGTCTCACACCTTTCGGTGCCGGGTGTGCCGAGGAGTCCACCCCTTGAAGAGATGCAAACGATTCCTCAAACTGGCTACGGAGAAGAGGCTCCGAGCGGTGTTAATAAACAAATACTGCTCGAATTGTTTGGCCCATGAGCATTCGGGCAAGTCCTGCCGCAGTGGACGGCGATGCCAGAAGTGCGACCAGCGGCACCATACGCTGCTACACGACGATGAGCGTCGTTCGACATCGCGGGAGCCGCCAGCCGCCTCCTCCAGGAAAGCCTCCAAACCCTCCGTTGCTCCTCCCTCGCTCACAGGACTCCTAAACCTGTCATCCACGTTGGTGATGCCCACGGCGACCATAATTATTGTGGTTGGTGCGAAAACATTCCGGACGAGAGCGCTGCTCGACCCCTGCACGCCGGTCAGCCGTATCCGGGCATCCCTTGCCGCCAGTTTCGGTTTGCCGACGGTCCATCTGGGGGCCGATCGGATTTGCACGGCAGTTGTCAAGTCGGCAGTGGAGACTGACGTTGAGCTAAACGTCGCCTTCCAGGTGGATTCGGCCCTCCAGTTCCGGACTCCCGCTCGGCCCGTCCATGACAGCGTGTGCCAGCTGTTCGCGGACCTGAGGCTGGCGGATGAGCGCTTCCACGCTCCGGCCTCCATCTTCGTAGTGTTGGGCGGTGACGTATACTCCGGACACTGGCCGGTAGCTGCCCACACCCTTGAAGCATTCGCAATCAGGATATTGCAAGGGGGCCGGGATGTCTACGTCACAATGACGTAGAGAGCGAGAGAGCGAGACGGGAGTGGTGAACGGCGGAGCTTTCACCACGGCCTGTAATGCTAAGTAGTGTAATCTGTAATGTTAAGTTAAATTTAATTGCTTTTATAACGTGAGATCGAAAAGACGTGAATATACATATCTGTGAAGTGAATTACTCTTGGAGTTTCTACACTTATTTCTGGGGAAAAAAAGAAGGAAGACATCTCGCCCTCCTACAAACATAGTTCTTTATATTATTTGTTAATTTCCGACACGGCCTTCCTGACTATAACACGTCCTCGTGTGCAAAACTCTACATTAGATTGGTATCACGCTTTACTTCACGAACAAACGTATCTTCATCTTTCCAAATCAACTTAAACTTAAACGTATAGCACGTTCAGTTGCTTCATTTTTCTTTTTACTGAAACTACATAAATCCATATGCCTTCAAACGTCAGTTTCTTACAAAAACTCGCCCGTTTGGCTCTTCGTCAAATCACAACACAGTTCACAGGCTCTTGCCACCTCAAGTGACGATATGTACCTCCGTACCATGATCCCTCAACAGATCACACATCCACGAGCAATGACACCCATCATTGGCATGCCCATTGTCGCCAGGACCTAGCCCCTGTGTGCAATGTCCCCTGTATCTCACATAGCAGAGGTGACTCCTTGACCATCGTCTTTTTCACCGTGGTCAACTGCATCAGTATCAAACTCAATGAACGCAAACTCTCATGTGCATACTTAAAAGTTCCTTTACTTTTCAATGACTTCAACAAGCCACGATTACTTTCAATTATCGTTTTTCATCTTCCACTAAAACGCTACCACCAATCAAATGTCTCTTAAGTTTTTTTTTTTTATTTACGGTTAAGCAGTAAGGTCGTCTCTGTTTGTCACTAGTTGAAATTCCATTCATGAAAATATTTGATTTTTCCAATCTTTCAATATGTGTCTAGTTCTGTCTAGTTCAAAGAGTTCGAAATTCTTCTCATTGCACCCTTCGTTATAAACAGAATTTACTGTTTTAACTTTGTGAATATGAATTTGTGAACAATTTACAGTTGACCAAAAATGTGTAAATTGCTCCTGGCAATGTTGTCACCCCTTCGTTAAGTTACAAAATTTGTAATCCTGATGCCATCAAGTTTATTACACACTCTTTCATTGAAAAAAAAAAAAAAAAAAAACATTCGGTACCCAAATCAAACAAAAATGGAAAGAGCTCACCCAGTTAATACATTTCTTCTTTTAGCTCCGGAACTAAGCACTTCTTCTTTACTCGCTATGGCTGCTGCCCGATGAATCCGTCCTTCTTGAGCACGCTGAAGCGATATGACCAATTTCTCCGCACTTTTAACACGTTACGCCTGGTTTGTTGTACTGCTGGTTAGTCCTTTCTTTGAATTTTTCGTCTGCTTTCTTCATGCGGCAATCTATCATCTTGTGCCCGGGCTCGTTGCAATAGAAGCATTTGATTTGGTTTTGTAATTTGTGCTTCTTCCTATCTGGACCCTCTTCCTGCTCGGAACGATGGCTTCGTTTGGAATATGCGTGCGCTTTTAAATGTTGCTGAAGTTCACTGCGCGTTTTCACATTAGTTGTAAACAGCAACTTCTGCAAATTTGTGTCGGTGTTAGCTGTGTGTGCCAACACGAGTGACACCGCAATCTCCTCCAAATCCATCGTTTTCCACGTTGACAGCAAAGATGTCACCAGTCGGCTAGCATACACTGACACACATTCATTTGCCTCCGGCTTCCCGTTCAGAATTTTCAGCAAGATGGCGGCTGGCGTCTCTACTCCACCGAAGCGTTGTGTCAATAACTCCTTGAAAATTTGCCATGTCATCCCAACAAAACTAATTTGGGAGAGCCATTGCGACGCACTTCCAATCAATGCCTTGCTTAGTGACATTATTAAGGCACTTCCTTCCAGTGGATGTTCAGCGAAAATTATATCCACAGTTTTGCACCAAGCGGCAGCATCAGCTCCATCTGCACCTGGATTGAATGTTGGCAATGACGTTTTGCTTTGACTTTTCGCAGTTTGCATTGCCTTCAACATTTCAAAAAATTTGTAGTTCTGCGAATCCAAAATTGCTCGCAGGTCGCTGGCAGCATCATTTTGAGGCTGAGACAATCCCACTTCTGATGTCGGAAACTGGGTAATATTGCTTTCGTCGGCATTCCTGTTGTCCATCATCCTTGTCTTTGTGTATAATCTTTTTATTTCTTACCGGGAGCTCAGTGCGTTGCGACTGGTCTTGAGCAGGTCTCTTTCCAAAGTGAGTCTACTTCTCGTTGGCCATCTGCCTCGAGACCTTCCCCTTCACTTTTTCTCACTTGACACTCCTGTCACTTCTGCCTATCGCCAGTGCACCACACTAGTCCGATACAACCCTGTGGGTCTCGAACCTAGTTCCCAGAAAGATTGACATTGGTCTCTGTACTGTCCTGTCATGACTTTCATATTCTAACTTGTCCGAGCTCATTAACATGACGTTATACGTTAGTCTTTACATTTTATTTGAATATAGTTATTTACAATATTTGTTAATTTCCGACATATATATATATATATATATATATATATATATATATATAATTTTATATTTTTGTTTAACGTTGATTAAAAAAAATGTCTTTATTTAATTTCAACGGAGTTGTTCTTTTACAAAAAGGATACTTATATTAACGTGTACTTAATGCTAACTGCTTGTGTGTTAAATATAAAAAGGAATCGCGAATCAAAAATGTAAAGGAGAACTAAACTCTAACAGAAGTGTTCGCGTATCAAGAACTGAACTGTTCGCGTAAGGAAGAACTGTTCGCGTATCGAGTGTAAAGAAGAACTAAAACTGATGTCTTAAAGTTCTAAGATTATTTATAGGAGATTTTTCGGGGGTGGCGTGATTTTTGGGAGTTGGCTAAAGTGGCCTGATCGATTCTGATTGGTCACTTCGAAGATTTGTTTTGGATAATGATTTCCCACGAAAAGGGTGTAAAGTGATCTTCTTGTTTTGGACGCTGCAGCTGCGCATATGAGTTAGATGGGGTCATTTGTTTATAATATAAAAAAGGGGTCAAGATTTGCTTAGCTTGCATTTTTACGCGTGGGAATTGGATGGGGTGAATTGTTTATAACAAAATAAAAGAGGGTCAAGATTTGCTGAGTTAGCATTTTAAAGATGGGGTGAATTGTTTATAATAAAGTAATAAGAGTGGTATTATATGGGGAGGCGGATATATTACTCCCCCAACCTTTAAAAAAGTAGCCTGTCCTCAGGCGGGAAATGGAGGGTATAATGAAGGAGGTGTTTGCATATTTTCAATAGGGATTTCTTGCGAGATTATTTCTTCTTGTGGGACGGGATTATCTAGTGCTGATTCAACTGATTTAATTTGTCTTATAATTATTTTTTTAGTCATTGATTTAAACTTATAGATAAGATATATAATAAGACTTATTAAAGTCATGATAAATGTAGTTGTTGTTATTATATTAAATATTTTGTTATACTTAGTTTTTTCGTAAATGATTTGTTTCGTTTGTAAGTAAGAAATAGGTTCCAATTTTGTTACATTATTTGTTACATAGATATTTTGTGTGTAATCTGAAAATGAGTTTACTATTGATATTTCGTTTAACTTAATGCTACAATCGTATATCTTAATTATATTATTTCCTTCTATAAATATTTTATTTTGATTACAATTTTGTTTTAAATTTGTTTTCGGTAGATTCCAGGTAACAACAATGTTGGGCTCTACATAACTAATTTGATTTGTTTTAAAAGTTTTACTATATTTGCATTCTGCTGGTATTTGTGTTATAATTCCATTTATACATTCATTTATTTCTTGTTTTCTAGTAGATTTTATGTATGTTTTATTGTTTTGTATATAATAAGTTTCTTGAACATTTTCTGTTAAAGTATTATTGTTATCGTCTGGGTAGGGGATAATTTTGAAAAGTGGGGTTTTGGATATTAGTCTAGGTATGTGCGAGATTATTAGTATTTCGTTCGTATCTGATTTCAACCAAGTAGATGTTTTTATGTTTAGAATTTTTTCAGTATTTATATCGACTATGTATTGATGATTCAAAAGTTTTGGGTTAAATATTCCGAGTCTTGTCAACTGCATGCCTAATTCTATGTATTCTGTGAAATGCTCTAAGTTAAATACAAGGATATTTAGTTTTTTGTCTGTATCTTGACTAATGGTGAGGTTGTTTAATATTTCAATGTTTTTGTTGACTGCGTCTATAATGTGGTTAAGTTCGTCGTTTTGGGCATTATTTGCTGTTAAACTGTTAATTTTGTCTTCTAGTTCTTCTTTGTCGTTCTGGTCTAAAGTGCCAAATAGATATTTATTTACTGTACCTACAAAGTTAACAAGTTCTCTTTTGCTTCTCTTTATTATTCTGATGCCATTCATTTCACGGTTTAATTTCTCAGGGCATCGGCCACATAATTTTCTTTTCCGGGTAAATATTTTATTTTGTAATCGTATTCATTTAATCTGATTTTCCAACGCTGTAATTTTATATTGCGTTCTTTAATGTTGGATAACCAAATGAGTGGTTTGTGATCACTTAGGATCTCGAAATGTCTTCCGAAGAGATAGGGTCTGAAATATTTAGTTGCCCATACAATTGCTAATAGCTCTTTTTCTATAGCTGAATAATTGAGTTCATGCTCATTAAGGGTTCTGCTAGCAAAACAGATAGGTTTATGGTCCTGTGAAAAGACAGCGCCTAAGGCGACGTTACTAGCGTCTGTAGTTAAGGAAAAAGGTTTTTTGAAATCGGGGTATGCGAGTATGGGATCATTGGTGATGAGAAGTTTTAATTTCTCAAAGGCTGAAATATAATCTGGGTTATCTTTGTTAATTTTGGATCCTTTCTTTAATCCAAGGGTTAAAGGTTTTGCAATCTTTGCGAAGTTAGGAATAAACTTGCGGTAGAATCCGCATAAGCCTAAAAATGATTTGATTTATTTCGGTGTTTTAGGAACCGGGAATTTTAAAATTGCTGTGATTTTGTCTGGATTTGGTTTAATGCCGTCTGTGGTTATAATGTGACCTAAGAATTCTGTTTGCCTTTTCAAGATTGTAATTTTAAATTTGCATTGATGCTAAATGTTCCTCCAATGAAGTGGAGTAAATGATAATATCATCCAAATAAACCAAACAATCTTTGTAGATAAGATCTTCTAGCAAATTATTCATGCATCTTTGGAATGTGGCTGGTGCATTTTTCAAGCCGAATGGCATTCGTGTGAATTCGAAATGCCCATGTTTTGTTGAGAAAGCGGTTTTTTCAATAGATTTAGGGTCCATTTGAATTTGATGGAATCCCTTGGCAAGGTCAATGGTTGTAAAATACTGACATTTTCCTAATTTGTCAAGAATTTCATCCATTATGGGTATTGGGTATTTATCGTCAACGGTAATGTCATTTAAACTGCGATAGTCTATGACTAACCGGAACTTTTTTCTTTGGATGCGTCCTCTTTCTTGGGTACGATCCATATTGGTGAACGATAGGGCGATTCCGATTTTCGGATTATTCCCTGTTGTATCATTTCGTTAATTTGCTTATTAATTTCTTCATCAAAAATTTGGGGATGTTTATAGGGGTGCGTATATATAGGGTCTTCGTGTTTAGTACGAATGGTATGCTTAATAGTACTAGTAAAAGTCAAATTTTCACCTTTCCTGTACTGAATATCGCTAAAGTCGTATAATATTTTTTTAACTTTTCTCGTTCTTCTGAATTTAAATGATCCAGTCGGAATTCATTATTTTCTTCAATGTTGTTATTTTTTTTCGTTTTGCAATGCCTCCTTATAAAAATTATATAGGGGGGGAGGAAATGATTCTTTATTCTTCTTTCTCTTTTTTTTGAAAATTTAAAATAAAATTTATGATTTGATAATGTTACACTGTTATCATTATAATCAATAAGAGCTTGACTTGCTTTGACTTAATTTCTGCCTAATAGGATATCATAGCGAAGTTGAAAAATTATGACAATAAAATTTTTGGGTTGTTTGACGTAGTTTTGGGGTGCAAAGGAAATACTTTTATTAAGCTCAATTACGCCTTTTATCATCTGAACATTCAATTTTTCTGAGGTTTCGGGGAAATTAAAGAATCCGTTCCTTGATAAGGTTTATTGAAGAACGTGTTCATCTAAGAGGATACATTTAAGTGTGTTGTTTATAGTTAATAAGATATAGGGGTTTCTTCTGTTTGATCTATCTGGATGAATTGGTTCCGAGGCTGTCTGATGAAAATTTTCGGACCAGTCCATTCTCACCTCTGTCCGCTACCTGATGGCCTAATTCGTTTTGTAGGTGCGTTCAATATGCCCGAGTTTGTTTGTTGTGCATGGTTAGTAGTCATGTTTTTGGTTAGGTCGGAATCTGTTAGTGTCAAAAATGTTATGCCGTTGGTAATTTGGTCGTTGGTAGTATGGTCGTTGGTAGTTTGGTCGTTGGTAGTTTGGTCTAAATTGATTGTTAGGGGGTGTTAGATTGGGTCTTGGGTTGTGATTAACTGGTTGATAAGGTATTGGGTTATAATTGGGTCGCGGTACAAACTGATCATAACGTGGTTGAAAAAGTAATGAGAATCTTTGATTTGTTAGTAGTGTGATAGGGAGTTTTAAATGATTTCTCAAATATTGGTTGTTTGTGGGTTGACTTATCCATATCAATAATATCTTCAACTAAGCCCTTTTCTTGTAAGCTTTTCAATGATAGTAAATCTCGGGATATTAGTGTTTACGATTCTTAAATATATCTGCATTGTGGTAATTTTGTATTAATT
>JAECWY010000486.1:0-14192 GCA_018151275.1 Drosophila prosaltans
TGCAGTTTAGCGGTATACTTTAGCTGTTACCTTTATTTCGGTTGTTACACTGTTAATATGTAGATAACTCTGTACGTTTTTCATTTCGAATATACCAAGGTGCTCCCGTGATAGTTCTGAGAACATAGATTGCGCCCTTTGTATGGGCGAGGTTCGTCTGTTAAGGGGTGAACGTAACATTGCCGCTAGCATTTCTGTTCATTTATAGGGATGCGCCAATCTGCTAGCCATTTTTTTCCATTTTGGTATACTTATACGTATGCGTATGCGTATGCGTATACGTATGCGTAATGCGTAATGCGTATGCGTATGCGTATGCGTAATGCGTATGCGTAATGCGTAATGCGTAATGCGTATGCGTATGCGTAATGCGTAATGCGTATGCGTAATGCGTAATGCGTATGCGTATGCGTAATCATTAATGCGTAATGCGTATGCGTAATGCGTAATGCGTATGCGTATGCGTATGCGTAATGCGTATGCGTATGCGTATGCGTATGCGTATGCGTATGCGTATGCGTATCGTATGACGTAATGCGCGTAATACGTAATGCGTAATGCGTATGCGTTAATGTAATGCGTAATGCGTATGCATGTACGTATGCGTATGCATGCGTATGTATGCGTATGCGTATATGCGTATGTAATGCGTAATGCGTATGCGTAATACGTAATGCGTAATGCGTATGCGTATGCGGTATGCGTAATGCGTAATGCATGTCGTATGCATGCATCATGCGTATGCGTATGCGTATGCGTATGCATGCGTATATGCGTAATGCGTATGCGTAATACGTATGCGTCGTAATGCGTAATGCGTAATGCGTAATACGTAATGCGTATGCGTAATGCGTGCATGTCTGTATGCGTATGCGTACGTATGCGTATGCGTATGCGTATGCGTAATGCGTAATGCGTATGCGTAATGCGTATGCGTATGCATATGCGTATATGCGTGTATACGTATGCGTAATTATGCGTATGCGTATGCGTATACGTATGCGTAATACGTATGCGTATGCGTATGCGTAATGCGTACATGCGTATGCGTATGCATGTACGTATGCGTAATGCATAATACGTAATGCGTATGCATATACGTAATACGTATGCGTATGCGTAATACGTATGCGTATGCGTATGCATCAATACGTAATGCGTATGCGTATGCGTAATGCGTATGCATGCGTATGCGTATGCGTAATGCGTATGCGTATGCGTATGCGTAATACGTATGCGTATGCGTATGCGTATGCGTATGCGTAATACGTATGCGTAATGCGTATGCGTATACAATACGTATGCGTAATGCGTATGCGTATGCGTAATGCGTATGCGTAATATCGTATGCGTATGCGTATGCATGCGTAATACGTATGCGTATGCGTATGCATGTACGTATGCGTAATGCGTATGATATGATGCGTAATGCGTATGCATGTATGCGTAATGCGTATGCGTATGCGTATGCGTAATGCGTAATGCAGTATCGTAATACGTAATACGTAATGCGTATGCGTAATACGTATGCGTAATGCGTATGCATGTATGCGTATGCTATACGTAATGCGTATGCGTAATGCGTATGCATGTACGTAATGCGTATGTATGCGTATGTAATGCATGCGTAATGCGTATGCGTATGCGTATGCGTATGCGTATGCGTATGCGTATGCGTATGCGTATGCGTATGCGTAATGCGTATGCATGCGTATGCGTATGCGTACGTATGCGTATGCGTAATGCGTAATGCGTATGCATAGTATGCGTAATGCGTATGCGTATGCGTATGCGTAGTATGCGTATGCGTATGCGTAATGCGTAATGCGTATGCGTAATGCGTATGCGTATGCGTAATGCGTATGCGTAATGCGTATGCGTAATGCGTAATGCGTATGCGCGTATGCATATGCGTATGCGTATGCGTATGCGTAATGCGTATGCGTAATGCGTATGCGTAATACGTAATGCGTAATGCGTATGCGTAATGCGTATGCGTATGCGTAATGCGTAATGCGTAATGCGTATGCGTAATACGTAATGCGTAATACGTATGCGTATGCGTAATGCGTAATGCGTAATGCGTATGCGTATGCGTAATGCGTAATGCGTAATGCGTAATGCGTAATGCGTATGCGTAATGCGTATGCGTATGCGTATGCGTAATGCGTATGCGTATGCGTAATGCGTATGCTATGTGCGTAATGCGTATGCGTATGCGTAATGCGTATGCGTAATGCATGCGTATACGTATGCGTAATGCGTAATGCGTATGCATACGTGTATGCGTATACGTATGCGTAATGCGTATGCGTATGCGTATGCGTAATACGTATGCGTATGCATATACGTATGCATATGCGTATGCGTATACGTATGCGTATGGTACGTATGCATGTGTATGCATGTACATATACGTATGCATATGCGTAATACGTAATATACATATCGTATACGTATGCATGTCGTACATATACATATCATATATTGTATGCGTATGCATATACGTATGCATATACGTATACATGTACATATGCATATGCGTATGCATATGCGTAATACGTAATGCATGTGCATATGTGTTATGCGTATGCATATACGTGCGTAATACGTAATACGTATGCGTACGTATGCGTAATGCGTATGCGTAATGCGTAATGCGTAATGCGTATGCGTAATGCGTATGCGTATATACGTATGCGTATGCGTAATACGTATATGCGTATGCGTATGCGTAATGCGTAATGCGTATGCGTAATACGTAATGCGTATTATATGTAATAATGCGTATGTATGCGTATGATGTATCGTATGCGTATACGTATGCGTAATGCGTATGCGTAATGCGTATGCATGTCAGTGATATGCATATGCGTATGCGTATGTGTATGTAATGTACGTATGCGTATGCGTATGCATATGTATGTACGTATGCATGCGTATGCGTATGCGTATGCATATGTATGCAAATACATGTGTATACATATACATATGCGTATATGCGTAATACGTAATGCGTAATGCTGTATGCATATACATGTACGTAATGCATGTGCATATACATATGCGTATGCGTATGCGTATGCATGTACATATACATATACGTATGCGTATGCGTATACGTATGCATATGCGTATGCGTAATATAATGCATGTACGTTAATACGTATGTGCGTATACGTAATACGTAATACATATGCGTATACATATACGTAATGCATATACATGTACGTATACGTATGCGTATGCGTATACGTAATGCTATATGCATATGCATGTGCGTAATACGTATGCATATACGTAATGCTATACGTAATACGTATGCATATGCATGTACGTTATGCGTATGCATGTCGTAATACGTATACGTATGCGTAATGCGTATACGTAATACGTATGCATATACATGTACGTATATGCATGTACATATACATATGCATTGCATATGCGTATGCAGTATGCATGTACATGTGCATATACATGTACATATGCATATGCATGTACATATGCATTGTACATATACATATACATGTATGTACGTATGCGTATGCGTAATATGCATATGCATATACTAATACGTAATACATAATACATATGCATATACGTATGCATACATATGCGTATGTATCGTAATATGCGTATGCATATGTAATGTATACATATACATATGCGTATGCATATACATATACGTAATACGTAATACGTATGCGTATGTACATACGTATGCGTAATGCGTATGATGCGTATGCTATGCGTAATACGTATGCGTATGCGTAATGCGTAATACGTATGTATGCGTAATGCGTATGCGTATATGTATGCGTAATGCGTATGCGTATGCGTAATGCGTATGCGTATGCGTATGCGTAATGCGTATGCGTATGTAATGCGTATGCGTATGTGTATGCGTATGCGTAATGCGTAATACGTAATGCGTAATGCGTAATAGTAATGCGTATGCGTAATGCGTATGCGTATGCGTATGCGTGTCGTGTGCGTATGCGTATGCGTATGATGCGTAATGCGTATGCGTATGCGTATGCATGCGTATGCGTATGCGTAATGCGTATACGTATACGTAATGCGTATGCGTATGCGTAATGCGTACGTATGCGTATGCGTATGCGTATGCGTAATATGCGTATGCGTATGCGTAATGCGTAATGCGTAATACGTAATGCGTATATGCGTAATGCGTATGCGTATGCGTAATACGTATGCATATGCGTAATGCGTAATGCGTATGCGTATGCATATGCGTATGCGTATGCGTATGCGTATGCGTAATGCGTATGCGTAATACGTATGCGTATGCATATGCGTATGCGTAATGCGTATGCGTATGCGTAATGCGTATGCTTGTATGCGTAATGCGTATGCTATGCCGTATGCGTATGCGTATGCACGTAATGCGTATGTACGTATGCAACTGTATGCATTAATGTACGTAATGCGTAATGCGTATGCGTATGCGTAATGCGTATGCGTATGATAGTATTATACGTATACATATACATATGCATATACATATGCATATATACGTATGTACATATTTATACATATGCGTAATACGTATGCGTATGATATGCATGCGTATACATACGTAATACGCATACTGTTTCTGTCTCTCCACAAAACTGTAGACCAATTTTTGCATATGTATGTATGTGTGTGTGTGGAATTTGTTTTTGTTTCTTTTGCTGTCAAAGAAAACTGCTTATTTTTACTCGAGGTACCTCCGATTATCCGATCCGACTAATTTTTAAACTTTACCTGCTCAATCGATTGAGAAACTTAACTTTTCATGTTTCATTATATAGCTTAAAAGCTCGAAAACGTCTGGCTAAACAGACAGACGGAGGAGAAAGGGATGCTGATCAAGACATATATAATGGCTATTTTGATTATGCAAATGTATATTTCTATGCGTTACAAACAAATGACCAATTTTATAATACAAGGGTATAAAAGACAACTTAATAATCAGCATATCAATCAGTAAAATTCCAAAACCAAGGACATCAGGAGCAAACCGCAAAGGGAATTTCCCATTTCGTAAACCGTATCCCATTAATAAGCCGGATAATAATACAAAACCAGAGGCTGCCGCCTCTTTTGCTGGTATTGGTGATGCTGCTGCCGCTGCCTCAATGTAATTTTTCGAAAATGTAATAAAAACGTACGTAGAATCACACCGTTAAGCAAAGTATTTCACTAACTAACTCACCGGTAAATAACTTGGCCATAATTCCGACCAGGGCTCCGACGCACCAGACACAAAAAAATAATGAATTCGCGAGTTTTAATTCTACATATATGTAGATATATATGCATATGCACCCACACTAGCATACATACATACATATATCCAAGTACACATACATACATACATCTGTGTGGCGGCATTTGCATACACCGGTGTAATTAAAACTTTTCGGGACTGATTTTTCTAGTTATTCCGCGCACTGATTTTCCGGTTTTCGGCATTGCACTTTACTTGCACTTTAGTTGTTTGTTAAACGCGTAAAAAATTAATAAAAGTGACAAAAGTTCGCACTACGCACTACTATTGTCTTATTGCCGACCGAGCTGATTGTTTTTTTTAGTGCTGGCCCGTGACGAGCACGATCTAGACTTCGATCGCCGTCACGATAGTTGTTCCTCTCACAATTAAAATATAAATGAATTACTTAAGGTAAAAAAGAATCCACAGAATTGAAAAACAAATACAGTCGAATCCCGATAATTCGTACCCCGCTAAATCGAAAACCTTAATATTTCGTAATAAACTGCTGGTCCCTTGAAAAAACTTCGTTAATTCGTATAAATTCCATGTAATTTGGTCCCCTCGCTAATTCGAAATTTTTTTGCCCGCTCAGCGAAGATTTTGCCTCTTATAAATCGTAATTTCGTTTCGAAACCTCTTTTAATTCGTAATGTTTGATTTTGTTGCGAGTGAAACAACCGTTAGGTCTCGCAAACTGTTATGCGTGGCGCCTGTATGTCGCTTCAAATGCGAAATTTCGTTGTTCGTTCATGGGTTTTACATTAGTTTGCTCATTACTTTTGAAGCGTAAAGATTATCAAAATGTCAAGCAAACGTTCTCATAAAACACTTTCAATTTTACAAAAACAAGACATCATTTCAGCTATTGATAATGGAGCAAAAAAAATTGACGTGGCAAAACAATTCGGAGTTGCTCCATCAACTTTAACTTCAATTCTTAACAGGAAAAAATTTATTATGGAAACATCCGCACGCAGTAAAATAAAGCGTCAAAAACCACCTGAACATCCAAAGGTAGAAAAGTCTCTACTATTGTGGCTTACACAATGTCGACAAAGGAATGTCCCCATTGGGGGAGAGATTTAAAAAAAAAGCATTGTTTTTTGCAAAATCAATGAATATAAATGATTTTAAGGCAAGCAGTGGTTGGCTAGATCGTTTTAAGAAAAGACACAATGTTGCATTTAAAAAAATGTGTGGCGAAAGTTCTGATGTTAATCAAGAGATTTGCTTGGACTGGAAAGAAAATTGTGTGATCTAATAAAAGATTACGAAGCTAAGGACATTTTTAATGCAGATGAAACAGGATTATTTTACAAATGTTTGCCAGATCGTACATATTGCTTTCGAAACGAAAAATGTCATGGTGGTAAGCACAGTAAGGAACGAGTTACATTTTTATTTGCTGTAAACATGGATGGCACCGAAAAACTTAAGCCACTACTAATTGGAAAGTCTGCAAAACCAAGGTGCTTTAAAAATATTTTCAGCTTTCCAATGGATTATCGAAACAATAAGAAGGCGTGGATGACAACTGATCTATTTAACAATTGGCTTCAGATGTTAAATGACAGCATGGCGGCTAAAAACCGTAAGATTTTGTTATTCATGGATAATTGTACGGCTCATAACGGTTCCCCTCTTCGTAGCCATATAAAAATTGAATTTTTGCCACCCAACACCACATCCAAGCTGCAGCCTCTGGACATGGGCATTATTAAAGATTTTAAATCATTATACCGCAAGGAAATGGTTATAAATTTGTTAAAAAGCATTGAGGAAAAAAATGAGTTTAAATGTACGCTATTAACAGCAATGCAAATTTCTTACAAAGCCTGGAAAAGCGTTAGCGTAACTTGTATTCAGAACTGCTTCAAAGCTTGCGGTTTTATAAAAACGCCACTAAATGACAATTTAATGGAGGAAGATCTATTAAGCACGAATTTTCCCCGGGAACTTTTTGAAACCTTTGAAAATCCTGGCTCTTTTGACGACTATGTAAATATTGACAGAGATGTTGCTGTATGCTTCAATGATATGACTGATGACGACATTTTGGAGGAAGTTGCATCTGACAGTGATGGGGACGACAACGAAGATGATGGCGCGGATAATGAGCCAATTCTAACAAACTTACAAGCTAAAACTGAAGTTCAGCGGCTAAGACTTTATTTTTTAAATCATCCGAATGTTCCGGATTATGTTTTTGATCACTAATAACCTTAGATAACTCAATAGAGAAAATAAGTGAAAAGAACATGAAACAATCAAAAATTACAAGCTTTTTTAAATCCTAATTTTTTGTTGATACGTAGTACGTATGCTTAATTTTATAAGGAAATTTGTATCAGGAATACTTTATGTTTATTAAATTGTTTAAATTGAAACGAGAAATGTTACGTTATGTTAAAATGAATGCCTATTTTATTTTTAAATTGATTAAATATCTGAAATGACTTGAAATATAAAACCTCTTGAATTCGTTATTTTAATCTATTTGAACCCCGTTAAATAGAAAACTCGGTAAATCGTAAACCTCTGTAAATCGTAAAGAATTCTGTTCCCTTGCAATTTCGAATTATCGGGACTCGACTGAATATAAAAAATCCAAAAAAAAAAAAATATAATATGAATGAATAATTTCCGTCAAAGAAAATTTAATTTATTATTTTTTCTTTCGACAAAATTCCAAAATAAATTGTGCCCTTTCCCGATTCGACTTACAAAGCGAAATGGAGTCCGAAATTCCGGTTTTTTGTTTTTTATCATAATTTTCGAAATTTTTCAAATAACAAAATACCGCGTAATTCGAACGCGAGGGCGTTTCAGACCCGATAAAATTCCACAATAAATTGTGCCCCTTCCCGCTGCGACTGGCAAAGCAAAGTTTATTCCAAAAATTCCGGTTTTTTATTTTTTTTCATAATTTTCGAATTTTTCCAAAACATTAAATAATTTTGATAACAGGGCATTCCAGCCACGGCAAAATCTTAGCGCCATTTCAACTAGTGTGCAGCACAATTATATAAACAAATTAAAGCAAACAATCCAAAAAGGCTGCCGTCGAAAAAACGTTTAATGTTTTTAAACCGTTTCCACTGGTCCACATAAATCACACATAACACAAATCGCATTTTTTAGAAAATTATTTATTCTCATTTTTGTTCTATACTTCATATTTTTTATTTATTTAAAAAAATATATATATACATATATATATATATTACACCCTTCGATTGCCGATACATCCGTTCGGTCCCCATACAGTCCACCGTCAAAAATTCGTTGATCAACACGATATTCTTCGTGGCTCGTGTTTTAGTCCCATCCGACTATGCCCACCGATCCTGCTAAAAGCAGCAACAATTCCAATCGCCTAGCAGTGCCTCGTCGCTCCCCTTCGCCATCTACGCCGCCACCTAATCCAAAGGTACCCCGTTTGTTCGACACCGTCAAACGGATTTTTTTCAGTTTCTCAAACCTTGAGTCCGCGCCAAGCGTCTCCGGCGCTACACCTGAAAGGGCTTCCGCACTCAGCCGCACGCCTTCGCCCGCGCTTTCTGATTCCAGCGCGCTTCCAATTCCAAGTTTCACGGTGTCGGCTCCAGCGTCCAAAATAAGAACCCGTTCCGAGTCTCAACGACTATCCGACGCTGCCGAGATGTCCATGAGTCCCTTCATCGCCGCTTGGAGTACGTACGATGCGGTTCTAAATTAGGAGACCGCATAGAGCGACTGCAGTTGTCCCTTTGGCTCCTGCGTTCCAAAACGCCCCCGAAATCCGCGAACAGCACGTCCATGCTGGCTATCGGCTACCTCCGTGTGAGGTGGACGTTTTCACGGGCGATTACCATCAGTGGCCCACTTTCCGCGACCTGTTTACTGCTATGTACGTGAACAATCCATGGTTGGCACCAGTTGAGAAGATGTATCATCTGGTGTACAAGACGCGCAAAACCGAATTCCAGGCGTTAAACACCCAGGTCACTCTCAACCAGGTCTCCTGTAAAGTGTGCGTCAGAGAGAACCATCCAATCCGTTTATGCCCGAAGTTCACAGATTTGTCAGTCCAAAGCCGAATGGCGGCAATCAAGCAGCAAAAGTTATGCCTCAATTGTTTTGCACTGGGTCATCAGCAGCGAGAGTGTCCGAGTGCTCACAACTGCCATATATGCAAGGAGCGGCATCACACTCTACTCCACCGTGTCAGCGCCTCTACAGTGGCGACCCCCGGCTGAATCTATTGAACAATTAACTTTAAGCCACAGTCTACAAAATTTTTTGGTATCCACACCCCGTAAGGGCTTGCTGGGGACTGCCATGGTGGTGCTACGTCATTCAGGCGCTGCTTCCACGCTCGAGCCCTGATAGGCACCGGATCCGAAGTGACATTCCTATCCGAGAGGATGTTCAACTTGGTTAGACCCCTATACCGAGTCAGTGGCATTTCCAACTGTGTGGCCTCCAGCGCCCAAAAATTATGCCAGCTAAAGATCGCTTCTCCTAGCGATCCCACTCGACAAGTGGAAACGTCCGTTTCCACAGAAGGTGGATGGAAATATTTCTGACCTGCCGTTGGCAGACCCGCAGTTCCATCAGAGTTCGCCGATTGATCTATTGATCGGCGTTGACCGCTTCCCGCACATTCTGGGCGAGCGAATCAAAAAAGATATTTGCGGCTCCCTCGTCGGTCTTAAAACCATATTTGGCTGAGTTCTCTGTGGCCCCATGGAATCCGTCACTCCTGCGACAAAGGTCTTCGCTGCTCCTCACCAAGTTTTGGGAGGTGGAAGATCTTCCAGCAAAACTGGAAAAGGAAGCAGATAAAAAGTGTGGGCTGCATTTTCGGGAAACCACTAAGAGAAGAGCAGATGGCAGATATGAGGTATCTTTATATATGGAGAATATGTAACATTGGGACATATGATCCGCGTGGCCCCTCCTACCGACTCCAAGAATTTCTACCTGCCTCATCACGCGGTGATGACTAAAATCCGCGTCGTCTTCAATGCGTCTAGTTCATCAACCAGAGGTGTCAGTTTGAACGACGTCCTGCATACTGGTCCCACTCTGCAAGCAGACCTTACCGTACAGATCCTTAAATGGCGTTTTTTCCGGTACGTCTTTAATGCCGACATCACGCAAATGTATCGGCAAACTTTGTTTCCGCAGAACACACTCCTTTCCAGCGCATCCTCTATCGAGATCGAGGCGGCCAGCTCCAAGATTACGAACTACAAACCGTCACATTTGAAGTCAACTGTGCTCCGTTTTTGGCTATCCAAGTCCTACTCCAGTTGGCTCAGGATATGGAACAAAGGTACCCCAGAGCGAGCAGAATTCTGCGTGGCTACATGTACGTAGATGACGTCCTCGCTGGGTCGCACACTAAGAAGGAGTCACGTGAGGCGATTCAACAACTCCAAAGCGCCCTGACTTCTGCAGGTTTCTCTCTCCGGAAATGGATATCGAACGAAAAATATGTGTTATCAGCCACCCCACGAGAGCATTTACTTAATGCCGACTTCCTTGAGTGAGAGGATGCAAGCACCACCAAGCCGCTGGGTATCCACTGGAAAGCTACGCAGGATCATTTCTTCTTCGTGACTGCTGATCCACCGTTCCAAGCGTCCGTCACCAAGAGGGAGGTCCTATCCCACATCACCAAGTTGTTCGATCCAGCAGGATGGTTGGCCCCCTTCGTAGTCCGGGCAAAAATATTCATGCAGCAGCTTTGGCTGACCGAGCTTGGATGGGATGATTTCCTGCAGGATTACCCGGGCCTCGGTCATATTCGCATTCCGAGGTGGGTGGAAACCAGACCTGACTTCGACTGGCAACTCCATGGTTTTTGCGACGCGTCTCAGCGAGCCTATGGTGCTGTGATCTACGTACACGTGACGCATCATGATCACGTGAGCGTCCACCTCCTTACTGAAAACACTCGGGTAGCTTCAGTGAAGACCGTCTCTCTGCCCCGGCTAGAACTGCTAGCGCTGTGCTCCTAGCTGACTTGTATGCAGCGGTAGTTGCTGAACAGCCGATCCGTAACGCCCAATCCTTCTTTTGGACGGATTCCACCATCGTTCTGGCCTGGCTCAACAAACCACCGTGCAATTGGTCGACACTTGTTGCGAATCACGTGTCATCCATTTCCATGGGGGGGAGCATAGGCTCATGTGGGTTCCGAGGACAATCCAGCAAAAGCCGAGGTGTGACAGCAGCAGACTTGTCGGTAAGCCAATTGTGGTAGCACGGGCCGGAGTAGCTCCGACAACCCCGTGGGTACTGACCTTAATCTCCTTGCAGGGTCCCCGAAACAGATGTGGAGCAAGGAACCCACTGTCACATCGTCACCACGTCAAATACGTCCGAGATCATAGAACGTTTTTCCCATTTCTGTCGAGCTCTAAGAGTGATCGCCTATGTCCGGAGGTTCCCAAGCAGGAGGAAGTCTCTCCCAACAAAACTCACTCTCACCCACCAGGAATTATTCGAGGCCGAAAAGACCTTAGTTCTAGCTACTCAACAACGTGAGTATCCGACAGAAATCCGATGTCTGTCAAAAGTTCAACCAGTTCCCTCATCGAGCTCCCTTGCAAGCTTGCATCCGTTTCTCGATCAGCACAGCGTCTTGCGTCAGTTACGATTACAATTCTACTCCCGTACGGCGCTCATCTCACCCAACTCATCATCCGATTCACGCACCGTATTACGTTGCATGGAGGCAACCAACTAATGATCCAATTCCTGCCGGCGAAGTTCTGGATTCCGAGAATTAAAAATGCTGACAAGGCCCTCACCCGTGGATATAAGGCCTGCATCCTGCACAAGCGCCGTTAGCAAATGCAACTGATGGGTGATCTACCCCGAGGACGGATAACTTTCTCCAGACCCTGGCCTTGATTTCGCCGGTCCCTTTGAAATCAAAAACTACACAGGAAGGGCTTGCCTGATTACGAAAAGATACGTGTGTGTCTTCGTGCTTCAGTACTAAGGCCATCCACCTTGAAGCTACTTCCGATCTGACGACGGAAAATTTTCTGTATGCTTTTTCCCGCTTCATATCGCGAAGACAATGCCCGCAGCGTATATATTCCGACAATGGCAAAATATTCGTTGGCGCGTCAAAGGCCTTAGAGAAGGTTTTTCTGGAAGCGACCAAACGCCGCATCCCAAATTCTCATGATCAGCAGATCGTGTCCGGAATTTCATTCCTCTGGGAAGTGGGGATGAAGAGTTTTAAGGCTATGTTTTACAAATGCACGGCCGATGTGCGCTACACTTTCAAGGTGCTTTCTACCCTGCTGTGCCGGATAGAGGCATCCCTAAACTCGCGTCCCATTTTGCCCATGAGAGAAGGTCCTTTCTTTTGGCCTTGAGTCCTGGTCATTTCTTGGTGGGTGGCCCCCTAGTATTCATCGCCTTTTTTCCTCTCCTAATATGATCGTTCGCTTCGTGTGCCACTTAAATTGTTTTCTGCCATGCCTAATCCTCGCTTTTTGTTCCTTTCTTCTCCTGGAATCCAGTTTTTCTTAGCAAGTCATGGCTCCCAGAGGTCCTCGTTCCGACCGCTCCGAAGCCCGCCAAGGTCGCTTGACAGGTGTCTACCGATGCCGAGTCTGCCGCGGAGTCCACGCGCTCTGGCAGAGCAAGCGTTTCCCAAGTCTGCGCGGAGAGAAGCGGCTCAGGGCAGTTCTCATCACCAAATACTGCCCCAACTGTCTAGCGCACGAGCACTATTCCGGGTCGTGTCGGAAGATTGGCGGATGTCGGCGTTGTGGAGAGGCGCATCACACCCTATTGCACTCCACAGAGTATTCCAAGCGGAAACGGGCACCGCAACGGGCCGAAAGACACAGCGATGCTCACCCGTTGCTTACAGATATTGAATTCTAATTAGCCTAAGAACTAGACTCTACTTATATAGGTCCCGCTGCATAGGTCATTTTAGCTCCACTTTTTATTACGTAGCTGCTAGGTCAGCAACTGATTGATTATTGCTGACCCTAGCAGGGGTACTCAATGAATTGATAGCCAATAACTGCTATGAGAGGTATACCCGAGATTTACTTATTAATTATGGGTCACATGTGTTTACAATATGGGAATTATTTGCTATTATTTAGTTATTATAATTGGGGTAATATTTGTGTAGAATGTAGTGGTGTTTTGAATACTCATATCTACTTAAACCAAGCACCAACATACTCCCGGACGTTGAACACTTGTTCAACATTACTCTACGTTGATCTCGAATTCCTTTGAACTGGATGCCTGTAGTTTGTTAGATTCTCTTCCTTCTTTTTGTTGGGTCATCTTATGTTGGCCTGGTTGAAGGTTGACGGGTCTCTTTGTACTCCACTCCTTTATTACATATGCAACCAATAATATTACGGATGTTGCCAGCGCTGCATATGAGATGTAATGGTGATGGTGGGGTACTTCGATTTCATTTGGTAGCTTTATCTGGGTCGTGGCTAATAGTTGATTGCTTAAACTCTCTAGTTCCTGAGAGCCCAATTGCAAAGTATTGTTCATCAAGGTGGCCTTCGTTATATTTGGTACCGTGCCAGATGAGAAGTTACCAAATCGTGCATATGATAATTTCAGCAATCCGGTAGTTTCCACACGGTGACCAGAAACTTGAAGTGCGGGGTGTTTTAGTGTGCACCCTGGATCCATAAATAGAAGACCTCCTTGATTAATGGTCACGCTGATCATGTTGTCGTCGCATACTGCTGATAGTTCCATCGGCGATTTTGTCGCAAATATCCAGCGATTTTTGTAATGCAGGTCGTGGTCGTACCATACAAACGGTTTGTTGGTTTGCTTGATATGACACATTGATGAAGTCTTTTCTCTAAACAATTCAAACTCGCAGCTACTATTAGTAGTGAACGTT
>JAECWY010000487.1:0-37722 GCA_018151275.1 Drosophila prosaltans
GTTTAAAAAAGGTCTTAAATAAAAAGTGAAAAAGAGTGTTAGACAAAGTGGGAGAACCAATAAAATTGTGAGTAAAAGAAGAAATAATTAATTAAAAATAGCTTAGAAAAATAATTTTTTTTTGGTTAGGGTGTCAAAGGAGCCACGTTCGTTTTCTTTTGTGGCATTCCAGTGGATGACATTAAAATATAATTGAGGTGCCAATAAATAAATGGTAAATATTTACAGACATGCTGGCATCGGTAGGCGAGTTAATACAAGAAAATTTTTCTTTAGGATTGGCACCTAGTAAGGAATGCCAAGTTTTAGGCAGACGCCTGTAATCTATGGAAATTAAAACAAACTAAGTGAACGTGCCTACCTACATATATCATCGTCCATCGTCCCCATATGCAGCTGCGCGTACGTCACTAGGAATTTTCGAACTTTTCCTACCGAGCATAACCTTTTTCGACCATAACCTTTTTTTTTGGATTGACTTTAACTCCCTATCATTTAGCCGCCTTTATGCAGCATTACATAATTGCACATTTAAGATCAGGTGTTACTTTCAAAGCCAAGAGCTTAACTAAGAGAATAGGCCGTTGACCTGTCGGCGCCTTGTTGCCGCTAGCCATACCCTGATGTCTTATTAATATTCTCTTCAGCAAGTTTATTTATGACGAGAGAAACGACACAGCTGCCCTAAGAGTAGCTAACGGGCGAATATAAACATACCTATGTTAACCTTTGTTATTCCTTTTTTTTTGTATTTAAAAAGAAAAATTTTTTAATTTTTTTTTATAATTTTATATAACTTTATCTGATAGTTTTTTTTTTTTTTTTTTTGCCTAATTTCAAAAAAAAAAAAAAAATTATATATATATGCCATAATATAAATCAAAGGTTAAACACCGTTCAAAAAAAAAAAAAAAGAAAAGAAACAAAGAAGAAAAAATAGTT
The DNA here is from genome assembly GCA_018151275.1 of Drosophila prosaltans. Classification (NCBI taxonomy): domain Eukaryota; kingdom Metazoa; phylum Arthropoda; class Insecta; order Diptera; family Drosophilidae; genus Drosophila; species Drosophila prosaltans. The sequence continues at coordinate 943 of JAECWY010000487.1, forward strand.
ATTTGTAAAATCTTGTAAGGCCCCCACTCTCTTAAGTTCTGATATTCGCTCTCTCTCTCACTGCGCAATAATATAGCACCTTACTTACAGCAACACAGGAAAGATCTTTCTACGTGGGAAGTTAAGTAAGTACACTCTTTTGATATATTACTTGTGTGCTTATTCTTTTTGTGTAATGAGAGAGTTAACCGTTCACTTGGTGCAATAAATGCACGTGTAAAAAAAAAAAAAAAGAGAGAAAAGAGAATATTTGGACAAGCCAAAAATTGATTGTAGAAGTTTTGTTTTGCTACGAAAGAATAATTACTAATTTGCCAATATACATATTATTTAATTAAATTTTTAAACTAAATGTCAAGAAGAAAATGCGCTGAAGCAATTAGAAATTAAACAACATTAGTTTTTTTGTTTGAAGTCAAAAAAAAAAAAAAAAACCATGAATATACGTTTATACATGAAATTAAGTAAGAAAATGAAATCCGCCTAAATCTCCTTAATGCGGGGGGGAATCATGCAACACAGAGGAGTAAGAAACTAGAAAAAAAGGTTTAATAAGGGATCGCCGCTCAACTTTTCTTTAGCGGAATGCAGCGATCATGGCAGGGAGGGCAATGAAGGGTACTATAGTCATCATACCCAGTCATATGTAGTCAAAATATTAGTCGTCAACTATTACAATTGCGCGTAGTTGAATTTAAAATTAGAAAAGTTAATCGCACGTGAATTTTATGTAATAAAATTATAAAAGGTAGAGCGTGTAGAACGACTTACAATTTACCCCGTTATCCGTCCTCACCGACTAAACCTGAGCCGAGACCAGCACGTGCAACTAGTCGTCTATTCACAACAACTGCTCACTCAATTGTACTATGTAGTATGCTACACTGCCGACGTTGAGTATACCCTGTACCAACTAGATACATCAAAAAAAAACCTTTGAAATAGCCATCAATTTCATACAAAATTTCCTTTACATGCAGCAGCAGCGAACGCATGCTATCTCGCTCACTCCTGTCAGCCAATCTCGCCCTAAGCGTTTCAGTACAAAAAGAATATGGCCATATTTCCGATGTTTTTTGTCCGATTTGGACAAATTTTGGTCAGCTGGTGCAGATCGGCTATATAGTTAGGTGTGCCAAATAAGAATATGATATCTTTCATACAGCTCTAGTATTCGTTTTTTCCAAATTTCGGGGGCGGAAGTGGGCGTGGCTAAAATATGAAACAAACTTGACCTGTGTAGACACTAGACGGATATTCCCACCAAATTTGGTAGCTCTAGCTCATATAGTCTTCGAGATCTAGGTGTTCATACGGACGGACGGACAGACGGACAGACGGACGGACAGACGGACAGACGGACGGACAGACGGACGGACAGACGGACATGGCTCAATCGACTCGGCTAGTGATGCTGATCAAGAATATATATACTTTATGGGGTCAGAAATGTATATTTCTGCCTGTTACATACATTTTAGCGACTTTAATATACCCTTTTACCCTATGGGTACAGGGTATAAAAAACACATCTAAAAATTTTCACTTTTTCACCGAGCATTGAACTATCAAACACCGAGCGAGCCCATCCTGCCACCGATCTCTACATACTACTCCACCGTCCTTACTTAGCTAATATAAGCTAATTCGACATATATAGCAAACCCATTGCATCTCGCTCTTTCAATTTCGTTCTGTAACCTTAATAATTATCTGAGTTAGTTCAAACTTGGTGTATAGTGTATGGATACAAATTAAATTTAAATGCAACAACAAAAAAACAATAATTTTATATATTTCTTATTTGGTGCCGCGCGGATTTGAACTCGGGTCTCTTGTGTTGGTACGGCAGATTTCTTTGAAATTTTTTGTTGCTGGAGTAAATAGCTTATATAGATGATTTGTTTTATTGATTTGTAGCCGTAATAATTATCCGATTTGAGTCAAACTTGGTGGGTAGTGTGTTGGTACAAATTAGATTTATATTCCAAAAGGAAAATAAAAAATTTTTAATTGGAACCCTATTATTCCGATATTGGATATATCATATAGTAATCCGATTCAACCGATTTTCATACTTTTTTATACCCTGTACCCATAGGGTAAAAGGGTATATTAAAGTCGCTAAAATGTATGTAACAGGCAGAAGGAAGCATTTGCGACCCCATAAAGTATATATATTCTTGATCAGCATCACCAGCCGAGTTGATTGAGACATGTCTGTCTGTCCGTCCGTCTGTCCGTCTGTCCGTCCGTCCGTCTGTCCGTCTGTCCGTCTGTCCGTCTGTCCGTCCGTCCGTATGAACACCTAGATCTCGGAGACTATAAGAGCTAGAGCCACCAAATTTGGTGTGAACATGCGTCTAATGCATACACAGATCAAGTTTGTTTCAAATTTTTGCCACGCCCACTTCCGCCCCCGCAAATCGCGAAAACGTATTACTAGAGCTGTATTAAAGATATCGTATTCTTACTTGGCACACCTAATTATATACCCAAACTGCATCAGGTGACCAAATTTTGTCGAAATCGGACTATAAATATTGGAGATATTCGGAAATGCGTTTTGTACTGAAGCGCTTTGGGCGACATTGGCTGGCAGGAGTGAGCGAGACAGCATGCGTTCGCTGTTGCTGCATGTTAAAGAGAATTTTGCATGAAATTAATGGCGATTTCGAGGATATTCTATTTCATTTATTATAACTAGTTGGTACAGGGTATACTCAATGTCGGCAGGGACGACTTGCTTGCTTCATTTTTTTATAATGCGGCTATCATTCTCCGAATCTGCGGGATGGCCATTGGGATTCAAATTTAATAAATTAAGTTGAGAGCAAATTTCCGGAAATGCTAGAACCCTAAACTCCTCATCTAACACGACCTGACCTTCTAATTTATTTTCAATATCCCTGTTTTCATTTTCCATAGCCCTCCTAAGCGCGTCTTCTAAATCATCTAAAATGTTGTATTTATTAAAATCTACTCTAATAATGTCTTCATGACTATTTTAAAACTCCTCACGGTCTCTTTGAACCAGGGATGCCAACCCTCCGTTTTTTCACGTAGATCTCCGTATTTTAAAGGAGATCTACATGCCTACGCGTGAAGAGACTAAAACTACGTACAATTAAAGAATATTGCAAAATACCCGAAAAAATAAAATTTTTGGGTAATATCAATATATTATGAATTAAATAATAAAGATGATATGATTTAAATTAAATTCGTTTTCAATATGTTTACGAATGCCGTTTTCAATGGGTCAGCAGTTATAAATTGCAAAGAGATTGGCAGCGCTTACTTTAGAATTTGTGCTTGAAATTAGAGGGGAAAAAAATCAATGTGAATGTAAAAAAAATGGAAATTTTAACAAGTATAGAACGGTTAATATCGAATAAGTTTTCGCTTATTGTCGATGAAAGTACAGTTAATTTAAAAATTTAATGGTTTAGTCTTTTTTTTTTTATTGTTTTTAAGCGTAAAAAAAAGTACGTAGATCCACGTATTTCAGCAAAATTGTGCTACGGAAAAATACGTAGATTTCGGAGCCTGGCTACGTAATTCTCAAATTTTGACTTGGCATCCCTGCCCTGAACTAACTCTACCTGTTCGTCTCTCCAAGGAAAATACAACATAACTAGTTCCCTCAGATAGTTCTGCCTATCAGTGTTAATATTAAATTTCCTAAATCTCATTGTGCAAGGCATCCCTAGACAACAATAGGCGGCTTCCTGAGCAGAAATCTCAGTGCCGCAAATAAATTTGTGACCAATATATTGCAGCTTTTGACTTATGCTTAGATTGCCCCTCTCAACACTAGCAACGGCTTCCCGCATCACCTTTGAAATGCCTCTAATTAATTATATAACTGCAACAAGTATACGGATCTAATATGAACTGAATGTCTATATGGGCCCGCTGCATAGAAAGAATGTGCCTATTATACACATTAACCTTTATTTCAGAGAAACTTCTTTTGAGGAAAATCTGGGGCTTTTTTAAGCTAGACCTAACAGCAAGTATATAGTCCTCGTAACTGAGGTTCACATTTTCATGTGAAAGATAATTGTCGAAACAGCTTAAAGAAGAAACAATGTCTGAAGGAAAATTAGAATTAAATAGCTGAACATTTTGTCGATAGCGAGAAATATTTTGAAGTTCATTAGAAAGGGGCTTTAAAATAACTGTTCGGGGCATAGGAGGATTGGGAATTCCGAATCGACCAATTTCTTGTCCTCGAACTTTACGGAGGCAAGTAAAACTATGAGTGTGCGTTTGTAGTTAACTTCGGCTTTGCCCATGTTTGTATACCCCTGCAGCTTCACTGTTTTATTATTTAATTTAAAAACAAAAATTTTAAAATAATTGGTATAAATGTTCAACAAAATCAAAAAAAAAATGAAGAAGAAAAAACTTAACTAAAAATTTTTCCGTATTCACCTAGAATTGAATCCGCGAAACACCGAACCATCGTGCGACGGATCTTTACGTACTACGTCACCATCCTCACTTAACTTACTTGAGCTAGTTCGACATACATATATAGCAAACGCATGGCATCTCGCTCTTTCAATTTCGTTCTGTGCACAACACAACGCAAATGTTTCTGTCTCTCTCACACATCGCGTGGTGACGAATTTTTGCATATCTATGTGTGTGCGTGATTTCTTGGAATTTGTTTTTGTTTCTTTGCTGTCAAAGAAAATTGCTTATTTTACTCGAGGTACCTCCACGTTTTAGTTAATAACTCCGGTGATAATTATCCGATTAATTTTAAAACTTTACCTACACAATCGATTGAAGAACTTAACTTTTCATGCTTCAACTATGTAGCTTAAAATTTAAGCTCGAAAACGTCTGGCTAAACAGACAGACGGGTCGGAAACGTATATTTTTATGCGTTACAAACATCTGACCAATTTTATAATACCCTCTGCAAGGGTATAAAAACGGCGCTAAATCTGAATTTGTTACATCTGTGGTAACGAATTGGTCAATGAATTCTATTGCAGGTGAAAACGACTCTTCATTATTAAGATCTACTTGTGGGGCATCTTTCAGCCAAAACATCCCGTGGATATGAGGAGAGCCTCTCTGCTGGAACTAGAGATGGGCATGGGCCGTGCCGTGCCCGTGCCGTGTCGTGCCTATTTAAAAAAATTCCGTGTTGGGCCGTGTTGGACCTCTTACGAAAAATTGCCGTGTTTTACCGTGTCAAAGTCTAGATGCACGGTAGGCACGGCAGGCACGAAAAGCACGCTCAGGTTTAGAAACAAGATTTTCTCCATCTGCCGTCCACTTAGTTGGTTTATTTTTAAATCCCCCGTATAAGGAAATGTTTTTTTTGTCGGATGAAAAAAGGGAGCAAGTTAGGGCAACAGTGAAAGCCATGATAGTTGATATACAAAGTAAGCAGAGCGTACAGCAATCTCCTGAAAATCATGCTGTCGCAACAAATGCTAATGCGTTTTCAAAATTCATGGACCTAAATTGTTCACAAAATTGAAAAAAAGTGCTGTAGAAATAGAAATTGAGAAGTATTTAGCAATGACTAAGTCTTGTGACGCAAATGTTTTAGATTTCTGGAAAAAACAATTCTCTTGCAAGCATTGGCAAGAAATATTTTAAATATACCAGTAAGTTCCGCAACAAGCGAACGATTTTTTTCTACTTCTGGCCTAATTTTAAATGAAAAACGAACACGCCTGAGCAGTAGTAATTTAGATAAACTATTATTTTTACATAAAAATATGCCCCCGCTTTAATAAAAATGTTTAAATTTATTAAATAGCATTAATAAAATATTTGAAAATGAAAATTTGGTTAGCATTTTTTTGATTCAAAGCCGCCGTGCCGTGTCAGTGCGTGCCGTGCCTGTAAAAAAAATTCCGTGTTGGGCCGTGTTGGGCCTTAATTTTTAGCAGCCGTGCTTGAGCCGTGCCGTGCCTCAAAAGGGAGGCCCATGCCCATCTCTAGCTGGAACTCAACGCGCCAATAATGCCTAACTACAAAGTTTTCACCGAAAATCCCTCCCTGACTTTTCACTACCTTCAACAACTCTCTATACATATGTTCGAAATACCTTGCACAAGTGACTGGATCAGAGCTAATGAGAAGAGCCTTTTTAATAACCTGTAAATTGGAAGCTGTTTCTTCTGTAATATCAAACCTATCTACTGTTTTCCTAAGAATGACTAAAAGTTCTGTCCACTTTGTTTCGGCTGCCGACAAAGTAATGAAGAAAGCTGGGAGCCCGAATTGCCTAATCATAGCCATAACCTTTGTCTTTTCATCTTCCCAACGACCAGGAGACGTGCGAATACCCTTCAGAACCCTATAACCCACTTCGTGTCGTATTAAATTATTGACAAAATCCTCACAAAGAACATTAGAAGCTGTAGTTGGCCGTGGAGCGCTATATTTACGTAAACATATGGAAGTATTATTGCGTATCAGCTCTAACTTTTTATAGTTGAAAAATTAATTTATCTGTTCTACAATCTCTCCTATCTAAATTTCTAAGCTCAGACCTAACTATGGTTGCAAAACTTGCTGAAGTGTTTCTCTTGGTGCCGGCATATATTGTGGGAAACGCTAACTCTTCACAATCTGAATCGAAAACCATATCTAACGGCCTTTGCCCTTCACCTGGAGCTATCGTAATTCTTTGAATGCCGGCTTTATTTACCTGAATATTTTCGAGCATGGTCTCTTGCCCACCGGGATTAAGCTCCTCGACTTCCTCTTCAGGATGAACTTGATCTTCAGAATGAGTAGTGTCATCATTTCTCTGTAGAATTTCTTCTACAAATTCCCTATCTTCCTCACTAGCATAAAATGGAACTATTGGGGATTATATTATGTTTACTGTACAACTCGGTGCTAACTAAAAACCTAAGTGCGCTTTCAATTTTAGCGGGCCTAATGGTTTCAGCCATGAAGTCATGGCCATATTCCATTCTACGTTTGAGGTGGAGCTCTATAACCTCAGTCTCATTAAATGCTTGTGGAAGTGAAGTTACTTTAGTACTAACTGGGATTGGGACATTCACTACAGCTCATTTAATTGCGCTTTGGCGCTCATAACCTGTTGCCTTAATTATCATAAATGGAAGTCGAGGAGAAATAACACGTTCCTCTAATTTAGAAAGATCCTTAAGGCATTCTGGAAGTATAGGAAAATCTAGACCATTTGATATGGCAAATTTAGGACAGGTATTTTTCGAAATGTGAGCAAAACATGTAAAACAAAATGTTGAGTTGCCATCAGTCTGAGGGAATTGAATGGCAACATCTAAAATCGGTGCGTTAAACTGATAACTTGTTTCTATTAAGATGCGAGATTTTGTTTTGACTTTGTGGGGAAACCACAGGCCTTTGCACGAATAACAAATCTGACTAGGACCTAATTTCACCATTCTATTAAATTTATCTATTTGACCTTCTAAACTAACATGACGAGTGGGATTTCTAAGATTCTGAAGGGTATTTGCACGTTCCCGCCTATTCAGCCTGTTACGGGATGAGTTTCGCCTATTCTCTGCTATTCTATTTTCACTATTACTTCTATGTTGTTCTACACGCTGGCTGAGGTTTCAATAGCATCGCGATTCGCTTGCTGGGTTGCAACTCGGGCACTTCGGCGCGCCAATGTATTTCTCGCACGCTCTAAGGCTCTTCGTTCTTAATTCCTCCTATTCTGTGATCTGCTTACTCTGTCTTGCTTCCTTTCTATGTTTCTTCGATTTAAATTTATACGTCTTTGAATCATTCGACGATGGGTATCGGTTGCCTGTTCTGACTGCCTCACTTCTAGATTCATTCGTCTTTCCCTATGTTCTACTGTATTCTTAGCCTGTTCATTTACCCTATAGTCTGAATCTCTTCTCCGCGTAGATCGACGACGAGAGTCAGCGACCTGTTCTGCCTGCCTCTCCTCTGAATTAATTCGTCTTTCCCTATGTTCTACTGTGTTCTGAGCCTGTTCCCTTACCCTATAGTCTAAATCTCTTTTGCGCGTTGATCGTCGACGAGTATCGACCGACTGCTCATCTATTCTTAAATTAATGTTCCGCCTACGTGTTGACCGACGTGATGTATTAAGAGCCTGTTGTTCATTACTTATTTCTATACCAGAATTTGCCCTACGAGACTGGAGCCTTTCTAAATTTCTTTGCCTCTCTACCTCTGCGTATACTTCATTATCCCTATGAATCCTATTTCTCATTCTTCTTCTCTGAGCCTGCTGAGACGCTGTAGGTCTGCTTAAACGAGGCATACTGAGAATATATAAAAAACGAAAAACAAACAAAATTCAAATCCTAATCTAAATGTTTCAAAACTATAAAATTCCTCAAAAATTAAGAAATATAAAAAATAAAATTGAAAGATAAATGGGATATGTGAAGAAAAATATAAAATGTATAAAACAAATTTGTTATTGAATTTTATTATTTATAAAAATGTTTGCCTCTAGAACATAAACTAGTGACATAGGGTTGTCGCAACCAACACTTGAAATTGGGTGGACTTCGGAGAGATCATGCAAATGGGGGCCAAAGACACAGCGATGCTCACCCGTTGATTGCAGAGTAGTGAATAGACAAGAGTTGCTTGAATACTGGTTTTATTAAGAAAAAGGTCGAGTTTATATACACGATTCTAGAATCTAGGGGGTCACATGTATATACATTTGGGGGTCTTATTCATAGTGTTAATGTGATTGTGTGTGTGAACATAATGTGGGGGACAATTTTGTGTTGTATAAAAATATAGTGTATAGTACAGTGTATATGAAAATATGTAGGGGTTAATTCTATTCTAAGCAAAGCCTGCATTGGTCTTTACTGTGAAAAATTCATAGTTTGTATTTTAAGCATGCATTTACACCAACATACTCCCGGCCGTTGAACGACTGTTCAACATTACTTAAATGTTGATTTCGTAGTTTCCAGCAGGTCGATGTGTAGATTGAGTTGGTTGACTGCTAGTTGGCAACTGGGTACCAGTTGTGGGAGGGGTCATCTGTTTTTTTTTTTTTACGCGCGAATCCCAACGGGAGCACTAATTGCCCACACCTCCCGCCCAACCGACCGAGGGGCGCAAGGTAGTTAGTAGTACATCGTGGAAGTGTTAGAGGAATATAGTTTCTAGTAGGTCTACAAGGAACTGTTAGTTTTACTCGGTTCAATAGCTCGGGAGAGTCTATATCCCCATTAAGAAGCTTGTGCATAAATATGACGCCAAGCATTAATCTACGATTAGAAAGGGAAGGAAGGTCAAGTAAAAGAAGTCTACTAGAGTACGAAGGCAAGTTGATATTACGATCCCAGTTCAGACCACGAAGAGCAAAAAGAAGAAACTGTTTTTGAACTGATTCTATGTCTATCTGATTCTTTATGTGAATCGTATTGGGGTGACCATATGCAGGTTGCATATTCTAAAATTGGACGAACCAATGAGGTGTAAAGAACCTTGGTTGTATATGGATCGTCAAATTCCTTTGACCATCTTTTAACAAACCCAAGAACACCCATGGCTTTTCCGACAGTAGTGCTTATATGGGACTTAAAAGTCAATTTATGGTCCATAAGTACTCTCAAGTCAATCATCTCATTAAGTCTGGTTAATGGAACGTTATTAAGAAAGTAGGTAATTAACTGAGGAGTGTTTCTGAAAAAAGTCATGACCTTGCATTTAGATGTGTTTAGGTTTAATAAGTTGTGTCGACACCAAGATTGAAAGTTTTGGAGGTCAGACTGCAACCGTGAAGGTGATATAATATCTCTGTAGCTGAGACAAAGCTTAACATCATCTGCATACATGAGGACACGAGAATGTATTATAACGGATGGAAGATCGTTAATAAAAAGGGTGAATAGCAGTGGTCCCAGATGACTACCCTGAGGCACCCCCGAAGTTACTAGGATGGTCCTTGAACTTGAAGACTTGAAGAGAACTTTCTGTGTTCTGTCTGTCAGGTATTCACGAATCCAACAAATTAAAGGGCTTGGGAAGCCAATTTTGTTTAATTTTAAAAGAAGAAGTGTATGATTAACAGAATCAAAAGCCTTGAAGGCTGTTGAAGGCCAATAGCAATCCTGGCTTCTTGTCTTCCATTGGTACACCGATTTTTAATAACATATAGCAGTAATACTAATATTATATTAGCGCTATGTTACCGTTAGAGGTAGCGAAGCTAAGATTCTTCTTTTTTGGCTTTGCCTTGTTGTAGCATCCTTAAACCCGTCTTCTTGGGAATCATCGGCGTCGTCGTCATCCAGTTGATATTTTTCTCCTGGTTCTGGTGTTCTTAATAGGGGAGCTAATTTATGAATAGCTCGTTTTGTAAATTCCAGATGCCGTTTTTACGTCAACCACACGAATATAGCCATCAGGTCCAGGTTATAATTTTATAATCCTCCCCAATGGCCATTGAAGAATGGGTACATTATCTTCTTTGAGTATCACCATCATGCCTTCTTTCACATTGTTAAAAGGCTTCTTCCACTTCGCGCAGTTTTGTAATCCTTGCAGATACTCCTGTGACCATTGTGTTCAAAAGATATGTTTTAATCGTTGCACCAGCAGCTCCCATTGTTCTGGCAATAATTTCTGTCTGATTGGCTCTGGATCGGGTTGAGCCACCAATGGTTCTCCAATGAGTAAATGTCCTGGTGTGAGCGCAGTAAGATCATTAGGATCACTTGAATTAGGAGTTAGTGGCCGTGAATTTAATATTGCTTCAATGTTCACAATAAATGTTGACAATTGTTCAAACGTCAAATTGGCTGTGGAAACACTTTTTAGCAACAAATGTTTTGCTGATTTTACAGCTGCCTCCCATAAACCTTCAAAATAAGGTGACCGTGGGGGAATAAATTTAAATTGAACTCTTTTCTGGTTACAGAATACCATAATTGCACCAGTTGCCATGTCAGAGTAAATCGTTTCACTCAATTCCTTCAATTGGCTGTTAGCTTCAACGAAGTTTGTCGCGTTGCCACAGTAAAACGTAAAACGTCATCAGTTCTACTTTCACAATGTGATATTGTTGTCTGGCAATACCTCGTAATGCATCTTGTCCACAATGCATCTTGTCTTCATGTAATTTGCGCAGAATCATTTTGACAATGATCAGTATCCCTTGATACTGGAGCTTGTTGTAGTCTGGTCGCCACTCGAATAATCAAATTTTCATCAAGCACCAAAGGTAATGATGATAAATTACTCTTCTTGCCCATAGTTTGCTCTGGACGATTTCTGAGATGACGAAGCTCATACTCAAATTCACCTTCCTGAATTTGTTTGATTACAATTATTTGAGCTTGTTCCAACTCATCCAATTCCAGTTGAACAGTCTTCCTTCTGTTTTGTGCTTTGCAGAACCGTAATACGTATGCAATAATTCTTTGCATACGATATACCGAGTTTTTGTGGTTTATGTTATAAATCCACCCATCATCCCTTCCAGAAGCAGGAATGCTACTCGTCATTGGCATACTGAATACTTTGGTTTTCCGCTCTGAAGTATCAGTCACATGTTCTGATGCTTTGAATGGAGCTGGCCAGCGAGATTGTGGCCCATGTAGGTATAATGGTCCATATAACCATAAATTGTTTGATGTTAGCTGAGATGCCGATATTCCTCTTGATAGGACATCTGCAGCATTTAGAGCTGATGATACATGCCTCCATTGTGTTGGTTTGGAAACAGCATGTACTTTTGTAAGCCTGTTGGCCATAAATGTATGGAACTGAGATGCCCGAGAATTAATCCATGACAGTGCAATTGTTGAATCTGACCACAGGAAAGCTTCAACATTTTCCGCTTCTATCCGGAGATCGTGTCGAACTCTGTCCGTGAGTTCTGCTCCAAGCACTGCTGCACATAACTCAAGACGTGGCAATGATTGTTATACCCTGTACCCATAGGGTAAAAGGGTATATTAAAGTCGCTAAAATGTATGTAACAGGCAGAAGGAAGCTTTTCCGACCCCATAAAGTATATATATTCTTGATCAGCATCAACAGCCGAGTCGATTGAGACATGTCCGTCTGTCCGTCTGTCCGTCCGTCCGTCTGTCCGTCCGTCTGTTCGTATGAACACCTAGATCTCGAAGACTATAAGAGCTAGAGCTACCAAATTGGGTGTGAACATCCGTCTTATGCCTAGGTAGGTCAAGTTTGTTTCAAATTTTAGCCACGCCCACTTCCGCCCCCGCAAATGAAACAAGAAAATTTTAAAATCAATTTACAAGAGCTGTATTAAAGATATCCAATTCTTATTTGGTAGACATAATTATATAGTCAAACTGCACAAACTGACCAAATTTTATTCAAATCGGACAATAAACATCGGAGATATAGCCATTTGCATTTTGTACTGAACTGCCAAGGCGACATTGGCTGATATGAAAGAGCGAGATAGCATGCGTTCGCTGCTGCTGCATGTAAACGGGAACTTTGTTTTAAATTGATTGCGATTTCGAGGGTTTTCGAACTTTTGTTTAGTGTCTACGCAAATTAAGATAGATGAACATTTTTGCCACGCCCACTTCCGCCCCCGCAATTTGGAAAAAACGATTTACTAGAGAAGTTTTAAAGCAATTCTTATTTGGCACACCTAATAATGTGGCCAAAATGCATCATCTGACGAAATCATTTAGTCGAAATCGGACAATAAATATCGAAGATATCCGTAAATGCGTTTTGTACTGAAGCGCTTAGGACGACACTGGCTGGCAAGAGTGAGCGAGATAGCATGCGGTAGCTGTTGCTGCATGATAAAAGGAATTTTGAATTAAGTTGATGCCGATCTTGATTTAATATAACTAGTTGGTACAGGGTATACTCAATGTCGGCAGGGACGACTTGCTTACTTCATTTTATATAATTTTTTTTTTTTTTTTTTTGATTTGATAATTTTGTCTTTTTTTCCTTCTTATATATTTGTGAATGCTTATATGTGTATACATATATTTATATGTTTTATTTCCTTTTTTTTAGGTAATTTCTTTCTCAATTTAACAAATTTTTCTCCATACAAAAGCACTTTGTAATCAATGTAATTTTCTTTTGTTTCACATCTGCAATTGTAAATATGTACATAGGCCTATAACCTTATGTATTGCACTTTTTTCTTCCATCACTTTTCGCTCTCGTCGCGCCGCGGTATTGTAATGCCTGTAATAAGGCCGATCGTGCACTTGGGCCTATGTCAATACGCAGCTTAAATCATTTTTTCGAAAACGGGACTACAAAAAAAATAGCTTTTGTAAAGAGACGTTTCGGAATTGTTCAAAATTAGTTACCTCATAATCAAATTGAATCTCTTAATTTCTTTTCTTCCCTCTTTTTTGTTTTGGCTATCGCTGCTGTCTTTTGATATTAATAGATCTGAGTTTCTTTACATCGACATCCAGCATCCCTGCAACTTAACCTTTTCTATACTCTAATTTCAGATAAATTGAGTGTTACTCACGCTTGCAGAAATTAGGTCTTGAACCTTCGAAATCTCCGCAACTTTGTTCTTTGGCCACTTTCAATCGCACTTGGCTCAGTTTATATGCAATTTGATTTTGTTGAACTGTGGGCCCTTATTCGTTTTGAGTTTAATCGCGTGGCAAAATAAAATTAATATGACTTTTTGATTTTTATACCCTGTACCCATAGGGTAAAAGGGTATATTAAAGTCGCTAAAATGTATGTAACAGGCAGAAGGAAGCGTTTCCGACCCCATATATAGTATATATATTCTTGATCAGCATCAACAGCCGAGTCGATTGAGACATGTCCGTCTGTTCGTCTGTCCGTATGAGCCACGCGATCTCAGAGACTATAAGAGCTAGAGCTACCAAATTTGGTGTGAGCATCCGTCTAATGTCAAAGCAGGTCAAGTTTGTTTCAAATTTTAGCCACGCCCACTTCCGCCCCCGCAATTTAAAAAAAACGATAACTAGGGCTGCTTTCAAGATATCGTATTCTTACTTGGTAAACCTAATTATATACCCAAACTTGACCAACTGACCAAATTTTGTTGAAATCGGATCAACATCGAAGATATGCCTATATCCGTTTTGTAATAAAATGCCAAGGCGGCATTGGCAGATAAGAAAGAGCGAGATAGCATGTGCTCGCTGCTGCTGCATGTAAACGGGAACTTTGTTTTAAATTGATTGCGATTTTGAGGTTGTTCGATCATTTGTCTAGTGACTACGCAGATCAAGAAAGTTTAAAATTTTTGCCACGCCCACTTCCGCCCCCGCAATTTAGAAAAAACTAATTATTAGAGCAGTTTTAAGGAATCACATTTTTATTTGGCACACCTAATATTATGGCCAAAGTGCATCATCTGACTAAATTTAGTCGAAATCGGACAATAAATATTGGAGATATACGTTAATGCGTTTTGTTCCGAAGCGCTTAGGGGGACATGGGCTGGGAAGAGGGAGCGAGAGAGAACGGGTTCACTGTTGCGGCATGTTAAAGAAAAAATTATTTATGAAATTCACGCTATTTCGAGGGTGTTTGACTTCATTTAATATAATAACTAGTTGGTACAGGGTATACTCAATGTCGGCAGGGACGACTTGCTTGCTTCTTTTTTTTAGTGGAGCTATCCGACATTTTAAAAAAAAAAAAAACGGGGATTTGTTTATATTAATTTTTTTTTTGTGTGGCGCAAGTATGCTATACAGCAGCTCCATACGCCTTTTCTGATGCATCTACGAAGGTGTGGATCTGGCGTGTGGATGGCACCTTTCCATCATATATGTGCCTGGGCATTTGCATTTTATTTAGTTCTTGCAGATCCGCACGATACAATTCCCACTGTTTCTCCAAGTTAGCAGGTAAATTGGCATCCATCTCAAATTTTTCGGATGCAATATGTTGCAGTAAGATTTTAGCACGTACTACAACAGGTGCAAATAGTCCCAAAGGGTCAAATATTTGTCCTATTTCAGATAATAGAACGCGTCTTGTTATCCCTCGAGTATGTAGCTGGGCCTTTCCGCAGAGCGTGTCTTCTTTAGGCATCCAAATTATGCCTAAAGTTTTACACTTTAATTGTTCCAATGCATCACCCAAATTAATGCTGCTGCATATGTCGTCCTTCGAGATGTCCTCCAATAGCTGTGCATTGTTTGAGCACCATTTCCTCAAATTGAATCCGGCTGGTTTAAGAATTTTAACCAGCTCCTTCCTGATTTGTAGTGCTTCTGCCAAGCTGTCTGCTCCTGAAAGGCAATCATCCACATAAAAGTCATTATACCCTGTACCCATAGGGTAAAAGGATATATTAAAGTCGCTAAAATGTATGTAACAGGCAGAAATATACATTTCCGACCCCATAAAGTATATATATTCTTGATCAGCATCACCAGCCGAGACGATTGAGACATGTCCGTACTGTCCTCCGTCCGTCCGTCTGTCCATCCGTCTCTTGTGAGTCCGTATGAGCACTATAAGAGCTAGAGCCACCAAATTTGGTGTGAACATGCGTCTAATGCATACACAGATCAAGTTTGTTTCAAATTTTTGCCACGCCCACTTCCGCCCCCGCAAATCGAGAAAACGTATTACTAGAGCTGTATTAAAGATATCGTTATTCTTACTTGGCAAGCCTAATTATATACCCAAAATGGACCAGCTGACCAAATTTAGTCAAAATCGGACAATAAATATCGGAGATATACCTATATGACTTTTGCACTGAATTGCCAAGGCGACATTGGCTGGCAACAGTGAGCGAGACAGCATGCGTTCGCTGTTGCTGCATGTTATAGAGAATTTTGCATGAAATTTATGGCGATTTCGAGGATATTCTATTTCATTTAATATAACTAGTTGGTACAGGGTATACTCAATGTCGGCAGGGACGACTTGCTTGCTTCATTTTTTAATGTAGTTGCTCCTGAGGCCCACTTTTCCTTGTTTTTAGTTGCCAAATACTCCAAACTTTTTGTTGCGAGGTAAGGTGCCGAAATTGTTCCATAGGTAACTGTCTTCAAGCGATAATATTTCAATTTTTTATTTGGGCTGTCTCTCCAAACAATCATTTGATTGAATTGATCATCTGGATTTACCCATATCTGTCGGTACATTTTTTCTATGTCCGCAGTGAAAACATATTTATGCGTCCTAAACCTCAGTAGGATTGAAAACAGTTGACTTTGTACCACTGGTCCTGGGTACAAGATATCATTCAGAGATTTTCCTGTTGATGTCTTACATGAAGCATCAAATACCACCCTTAATTTGGTTGTGGTACTATCAGGTTTAAGAATACAATGATGAGGTATGAAATAATGCTGCCTTGGCAATCTTTCTGGCAACACTTCCTTCATGTGTCCAAGCTGTTCATATTCTTTCATGAACTTTATATACTCTGCCTTTATTTCTGGGCTCATCCTGGTTTCCAGTGATAGGAATCTCCTAACAGCCACATCACGAGACTCCCCCAGGGATGAAGAGGCTTCAGCAAATGGCAGTTTAACAACCAATCTTCCATCTGCAGCTTTATGTAAATTGTCCAAGAAGTGCTTTTCGCAATATTCTTCCTCTGGACTTTTGTATATTTTTTCCGGTTCCAAGGTATCCAGTTTCCAGAATCGCTCCAAAAGTTCATCAGGCTTAGTAGCCACCATACAAGTTGTAGGTGCAGATGTAGCCATATTTATTTTTCCGGCAATGATCCAACCAAATTCTGAATTTTGAAGAGTTGGACACTTATTCTGTTTTACTTGTCCAGGTAGTAAAATTGAGAAATGGTGATCTGCTCCTAGTAATAAATCAATTTTACCAGTTTTGTTGAAGTTGGGATCCGCTAGAGGTATGGTTTTTGGCAGGTCAAACTTTTGCGTTTTTGCTTCTGTGGGTTGATCTGCGACAATGTGCGGTAAAACAAAAGCTTCCACTCTTGTACTGAAATCGGTGTATTTTGATTTCACAAGTACATTTACTCTTGATCTGCTGAGTTGTGGTTGTCCTCCTACTCCTTCAATTCTTAGCGATGCCTTTTCTATTTTTAAAGATAATTGTTTTACTAGTCTCTCTGAGATTAGATTGACTTGGGAGCCACTGTCTAATAGCGCACGAAATTCTCCTTCTCGCTCATTGGTCCCTTTAACAATTACCCTGGCTGTCGCTAGTAGGGTATAATTTTTATTACTTCCATATGTGGACGCAGCTGAGGCCGTTGTTGTTACATTTGGTTTCAAGTTGTTGTTTCCCAAATGTAACAATGTATTGTGTTTTTTATCGCATTTCAAACATCCCTTCCAGGTACAAGCCTTTGACATGTGGTCGGTTTTAAAACAATTGACACACATTCTCTGTCTCTGTACCCAGTTTAACCGTTCTGCTGCAGATTTAGTTTTGAATTTATCACACTGAAACAGTTTGTGATTTAACTTACTGCAGAACGGACATGAAGATGAGTTTGTGCCAGACGCTGATGCACATATTTTTTTGCCTTTCCCTGGACTGCTTGGTACCAATCGCCTCTAGGGCAAGGAAACGTTGTTCCAAAAAAGCAAGGAATTCTTTGGTCTTCTGCAATTCCCTTGTATCGGAAAGGGATTGTTCATATAGAGTGTGGGTAAGTCTATCCAATTTTCTTGTCATATGGAAAATTATAATAGGATCCCAAGTTTCCGTGTCAATGCCTTTATTCTTGAAGGCTTGCAATGATTCATGAATATTATCATGAAGATTCTTTATTGACAGGGCGTCGTTTCCAATGTTTGGATGATCAAATAATTTTTCGAACACTGCTGTAACCAAGACCCGTTTATTGTTAAATCGTTCTTGCAACATTTTCCATGCAGTGTCATAATTGACTTCTGTTAATTCAAGGTGCCTAATTAATCTTTCGGCATCCCCTGATAGATTTGCTTTTAAATACCACATCTTTTGTACAGCGGGTATGTTTGATTCATGAACCATTTTCTTAAAAATGTCATGAAATTGTTGCCATTTCAAATAATTTCCATCAAACTTTGGAATTGAAATTTTTGGCAACTGTAGTGACGACGTTGTCACATCATGTGCAGGTGGAACACAAAATATCAGTATCGCCTTTTCTGCCATTATGAATGTTTCCAAATTGTATCCAGCTTCGACTGGATCTACTGCAAGTTTATACATCTCAACTGTTTCTACAACTGTTTTGTAGTCCATTTTTTCTTCAGGAATTATTTGCTTTAATGTCTTGGAAAGTGTTGCTAGCATAGCGCCTTGTTTTTGATCAATGGTTGAATTTAATGCGATCTTCATCTTTTTGATGGGCCAATTTGCTTTCTTCAAATTTTGCCCTTTGTAGTTTCCAATCCTTTATTACTTTGTGAGGATGCGAAAGGAGAGCGCATCCACACATTTATCTTGGAATCCGGACATGTACGTCCGAGTTGTTTTTTTTTATGATTTTGTTTTGCATATGTTGATCTCGATCATTCCTTATTATAGGCCGCTGAAGGCAACCCTTTATTCAAAAAACAAAAAAAACCGAGTGTTATTATTGTTATCTATAGGGTAATTTGAAATTGGCGGGCAATCCCGATTGAGCTATTTTTTCCGGTAGGTTAATTTGAAATTGGCGGGCGATATTAATCATTCCCAGGGTTATGTTGCAGTGATCGAATCAATATGAGTCATACTCGCTCGGGAGCATTAATTAGGTCACATTAAGTCGATTAACGATTAATAAGCCGATAATGAGTCGATAGATAAAGCTCAAGGATGAGCAAAAATGTGACCAAAGCGCAAGCGTAGCGGCGTGGCGTCACTTGGTATTGAACTCTCGGAGCAGACGGACGTGGATACGGAAACAAAAAAAATAAACGGGCGACGAGTGAAAGTGTAAAAAGTGAAGTGAATATAAAAGGACAAAAAAAAAATTAAAAGAAAAGGAGGATCAGACCGGTGACAGAGACACGTAAAAGGAAAGTGAAACGAGCAGTGCATGAGCAAGAAACAGAAGTAAAAAAAAAAAAGAAATATTAATTGTTTTCTACAACAAGAGGAAAGGAAACTTACGCGCCTAGCCACAAACTAAAACATGGCTCGCGCCGACCCTGAGTAAGCATTGAGATTAGAAGGATAGTGGGATAGACCTGGTGCAGTCCGGTCGACATTTTGTTAAGAAATTGTAGTTCAAAAGAGAAAAATAAGGAAAAATAGACGAACATAAATCCCAAGAAGGGAAAATAAAAGAAAATAAGGAAATTGAAGTGTACATTTTCTTTTTTTATTTGCATGTGGTAGTATTGGTTTACTAGCTTCCCCCTTTCCCCCTAACACTACACTAGTAGAGGACGAACTCCCTACTAGTTCTTAACACCACCTATTAACCTCCGAGGTAGCAGAGGATTGATCCCTGTTGATCTCCTCCTTAACCCGTAGGGTAAATCTCAGGTGATCTAACCCGTGCGAGGACCACCCTCCCGCCGAGGCCAAGAATACCGGAGGTTTTCCTACTCTTTCCCCCTTCGGTAGTTAATCCGTAGGCTTGAATCTCGGAGTAATCTAGCCCGGAGTTGCCCACCAGTTACCTCGTCTCAGCTGTACGCCCGGGACACATAGGCGTAACCCGGGGCTCCCGTGACCTAGAAGGGTCAAGGTCCCGTTAGGGATTCAGAAAAAAAAATTAACTCGACTGACCACGCCCCGTCACTCGAAGGTCTCGGCAGATACAAATTTCTTGTGTTGTGGATCCAATAAGACTGAGAGTTGTACCCCGGCCTTAGAAGGTTCCTTACAAGTGGCGCCCGAGCAGGGACTCGAGATATCCGACGGGTGAACCTTTCGGACGGATTAAAGCCCCGTCCCGTGATCAGTCCCGTTAGTTTTTTTTTTCCCGCAGAGGCGTAGAAAAGGGGGTAATTTCTGATATGAGAAAATTTACTCCGTGAGAAAATTTGATTTGTAGAAAAAAGAGCTGCGGACCTAACCTAAAATAAAAACTAATGTGCGTAACTGAATAATCTTAACCCAAAAAGAAAAATAAAACCAACTCAACCACGTGTAACCAATAACCAACGACGAAAATTTTTTACGTGAACACGAGCGTCTAGCGAAACAAACGAGAAACGAAAGTGAAAGCAACAATTAAGTAAAACGAACGAAAAAAAAAAACAGAAACAACAACTGAGTGAAATCATGTGTCATCTAAATTGAAATAATAAGCTGATAACGAGAAACTTAAAAGAAAGTGAAGATACCGGCAATAAGAGCAACAATAAGAAAGCAAAGATTAATAAAGTGATCAACGAATGAAATAACAAACAAAGTCAAGTGAACATCGAAAATAAAAGTGAGTGCCGATCAAGTGTAAAACGTTAGAAATCAACGAAAAGGGAAATCCCAAGGTCAAAAAAAAAATACACAGAGAAACGCAAGAGAGATCGACACACCGGTCAGCCCAATGACTTCCAAAGAAGAATCTGGTACGAACCCACATGGGGACGGCGGTGAGTACGAAACCATTGTCAAAATTAAAAATCCAGGGGTGGGCGCACGGTGGATTTATGCCCGGCGCAAAGACGAATTGGCGTCCCTGGCCAACGAGTTCGGCTTCGATGCCGATTGTAGAGTCGAGGAGGCTCGCAAAAACTTCGCCGCCATTTTGGCCACCCAGGAGCTAACGGAGGCTGTGTGGGCCCGTCTGTCTGAACTGGAGTCATATTACACGAAGTCGGCGCCAAAAATTCGAATACAGTTCGATCCCTCGAGAGGAACCGAAGCGACGGGTTCCCTTGAAGTGCCTCACGAGGGGGCAAGTTTTTTAACCCCAGAATGGGACGGCCGATTCAACACTCGCCCCGCGGGAATCGCCCCTCCGCGGGCCAGCCGGGTCGTACAGTTCGAGGATTTGCCCCGGGACGAGGCCCTCTCACCCCGGCCACCTATAGCAAACATGGAATCTACCACCAGCCTCCCCGATCGAGTGCGTAAATGGGGGTTACGCTTCGACGGTTCTGAGGACCCATTATCATTCGTCGAGGAATTGCTCGAAAAAGTCGAGACTTACGGCCTTGACAAGGAACGGATCCCCCGCGCAATGACGGAGGTATTCACCGGTAGAGCGGCGCGATGGTTCCGTACGAGTGGCTTACACAACGTCGCATGGGGCGTTTTCAGGAAAGAATTTTTAAGCTTTTTCTTGACCCCTCATTACTTCGAGAGGTTAGAGGACCAAATTCGGGAACGTACTCAGCAGGAAGGAGAGTCGTTCAAAGAGTATGTGATTGAACTGCGAACCCTCATGCATCATGCCGGATACGACAGTACTCAGGAATTGTACCGAATATACGAAAACACAGCCCCGGAATATCGTCTCTACATCCGTAGACACGAATTCCGGACCCTGAACGAGCTCATCGAGATGGCAACGGAGTATGAGAATGTTAAGAGACAGGACCAGGCTCGATCGTCGCAGTCACGGAGGCCGGATTCGGTCCAAACGCCGTCGCGGTATTTAAATCATGCACCCCGACATAACCCCTTCAGAGATCCCGCCCCCACAAGAGAACCCATGCCAATTCAATCAAGAGATACCGAAACCGGTGTTGATACGGGACCAGTGGACGTACGTCGCGCATGCATGCGTTGCGGACGGATTGGTCACCTGAGTCGGGAGTGCAGCAATGAACGAATCTCGTTCTGTTGGGAATGTGGCCGGAGAGGAGTGACGTCATTCGAATGCTGTCGACGCAATACAGCGGGAAACGGCAATGGTCCTTCCCCAGACCGGGCCAGGGAAGCGACCCACCAGTCAGCGCCCAGACGATAGATACAGACCTTCGAGAGGTCGGAGGCACGATAATTGCCCGAATACAACTAGCCGACCTCATAGCGACAGCCACTCTGGATACGGGGGCCACGAGAAGTTTCATCAACGAAGATTTGGCACAGGAAATAGCAAATGCGGGAGAGCACTTAGATATCCGCACCGCAGTGTCACTAGCCAACGGGTCAACCATGGAGATCACGTTTATTTAGGATCACGGTCCAGCTGGCCGGAAGGAGCTTGGTCATGCCCTTCTTAGTGATGCCCACCATGTTGGACCCAGTTATACTTGGGATGGACTTCCTTCGGGCCATGGAGACACGTATACACATCGGCACCGCCTCTTTGATGCTACAAACTCCAGCGACGGACGGGGAAGACGCGCGACTGCAACCGGGTAAGACCCCCGCCACTAATTCCTCTGACGTCAGAGTCACTGGAATACCGAGGTGCCCGTCCCCACAGAGCGCTCGAACGAGCCCTACACGCGCCCAACAACATATACAACGACGAAATGAGACTGGACGGGTACCAAGGCCAACAGTACCGGAGGCAGTTACCCCCCGGAGCGATATAGGCACGGATAATGACGGATTGGGACGAAATACATCACGGCAACGGGAGGGAGATAGTGAACATGGACCCTCACCAAAGGCGGCGCGAAGGATGGAAGGAACGGAGGACGTGAGTCCTGAGCAGGTCCCCTTAGCTCCCCGAATCCAGCGAATCCTCGACACCGAGTTGGCGAAATTTGATGGAATGACGGGGGTGACCCACATAGCTGAGCACAGTATTACCTTGAAAGAAAATAAGGCAATGAAGCAGCGGTACTACCCGAAGAACCCCGCCATGCAGGAAATTATCGATGCCCAAGTGGAGGAATTGCTACGCGAAGGTGCCATTGAACCTTCGAAGAGTCCACATAGTTCCCCTATCGTGTTGGTAAAGAAGAAGAACGGCAAGTGGCGGATGTGTATTGATTTCAGGCAGCTGAACGCCAATTCAGTGAAGGACGCCTATCCAGTACCAAGATTTCACCATATCCTGGAGAAGTTAAGAGAGGCCAGATACATATAATCTGGATCACGTGATCAGTGACCAAGGAATACACACCGATCCAGCTAAAGTAGCCGCGGTAAAAGAGCTGAAAGCACCATCCAATGTTAAAGAGCTGCGTCAATGCTTAGGGATGGCATCTTGGTACCGACGATTCGTGCCAAACTTTTCGACCATCGCCCAGCCTATGACCAGCCTTCTAAAGAAGGGAAAAGCTGGAGTTGGGGACAGCAGCAGGAGGAAGCCTTCGTGCAATTGAAGAAACGTCTCACTACCGCACCAGTACTTGCATGTCCAGATTTCGGACAAAAGTTTGTGTTGCAGACCGACGCAAGTGATGTCGGATTAGGAGCGGTACTTACACAGGAAATAGAAGGCCATGAGCGTGTCATTGCCTATGCCACTTAGGAGTACCGAAAACAGTCACTAAAGCAATGCAGCGTTATTACTGGCCAGGTATGCTCCGAGATATAACCAGGTACGTAAGAGGGTGCGAGTCATGCCAAAGATACAAGACTCCACAGATAAAACCGGCAGGAAAGATGTTAACCAGACGATCAGCAGAGCCGATGGAGATACTCTGCGCAGACTTTGTTGGCCCGCTACCGAGGTCGAAGCAAGGCCATTCCATGCTGCTGGTGTTCCACGACGCTTTCTCGAAATGGGTGGAATTGATCCCCCTTCGTAAAGCTACCGCAGCCAGTCTACAAAAGGCTTTTCGAGAACATATTCTCGCTCGCTTCGGAATCCCCAGGATATTTGTATGCGATAACAACACGCAATTTACTAGCCGAGCGTTCACATCGATGATGTCTTCCCTTGGAATAGAGCTTCAGCATACCGCCCCATACAGTCCACAAGGCAACCCCACCGAACGATCTAACCGAACCATCAAGACGATGATGGCACAGATCACTACAGAGGAACATCAAACGTGGGACCAAAGACTGGCCGAGATTATGCTGGCCATAAATTCTAGTGTCGCAGATTCCACCGGATATACCCCTGCGTTCCTGATGCACGGACGAGAGCCCCGCCTGCCAGCCACATTGTATGACGAAGTAACCCCAGGCTCTGGAACTCACCAGCAGACCCCTGAAGATCGGGCGAACAGAATGAAGGAAATTTTCCATATAGTCCGAGGCAACCTTCAAAAGGCTTCAAAGAACCAAGGGAGACATTACAACCTTCGACGCCG
The DNA here is from genome assembly GCA_018151275.1 of Drosophila prosaltans. NCBI lineage: Eukaryota > Metazoa > Arthropoda > Insecta > Diptera > Drosophilidae > Drosophila > Drosophila prosaltans. The sequence continues at coordinate 24,987 of JAECWY010000487.1, forward strand.
CGAGTGGCGGCCGACCCTCCAATCGCGGGTTTGGTGCAGGCGGCACCATCTATCCAACGCAGCCGAAGGAAACGAAATTCGTTTCGCCCAATATCGTCCGCTTGAGGCGACCTGGCGAGCGACAGGGCCGAGTTGCCCACATCTCCCAACTGAAGCCCTACCACAGTCAAGATGACCCAGAAGCCGAGGAGGACGACAACGATGAAGTCCCTAGAGACGAGGAGGACGCTTAAGCCCGCACGTATTAAGGTAGCATGTAAGATACCTATAAGATAACCAATGCCATGTAAATGAATTCATCGAAATATTGTTAGCTGCACCAGGATTAGTTTCAGGGTTAGGGTCAGGTCGAGGAAAAGAGATAGGAGGGAATAATCTAAACTTTACTTCGCAGAATAGATGAAATTATCGTCATAGACGACAGCTCTAGTGACACCCTCCCGTTTCCCCCCAAAAAAGAAGAGCTACGGGCGACGGCGAGGCGGAATGGAATCCCCTAATCCATGTGGGAGAGGTTTCACCACAGCCCAGCGGGAGCGAGTACATGCCCTCGTCAACGCCGTCCGAGGACTCCTCGGAGGACGAATCGGCATCGAGGCGACGACCGACCCATTCGTCGACGCGGGCAACTTCCGAAGATGAGGAATCGGCAGACTTGCCTCGATACTCTCCGAGGTCCGAACTTTCGTCCCGGCCATCACCCCGATACGCGGATTCTCCGCGATATGCCGACTCTCCGGGGTACGCGTCGGAGGAAGAGGAAGACGACGAGGGACCCCAATACCGTCACCGGGTGTACCAGGAGGAAGAAAATTTCGGCTACCAACTGGACAACTGCGTGGTGTGCATGCGCACCCATACTACCACGGTAGTAGTCGAAATACCGGGCGTGAGAGGCGAAGGCCCATACGATGAGGAGCCCCAGGAGGGTAGGCCGGGATCCAACATCCCCACAGAGAACGGATGGGGTCATGCCCGACCTGCAACCACCCCAGTCGCCACCCAAACGGAGCCGATTACGAGCCTCCCAGTCGCCACCCAAACTGAGCCGACTATTAGCCTCCCAGTCGCGGTGGCCACCCAAACCGGGTTCCCCGCGACATTCGAGCCCAACGAGAATCTTGAAGACGGAGGACCTTTGTTCCAGCGACGCTTCCTCGAACCTTCCCCGGAAGTGGAAATGCCCCTGACGGAATGGGAAGAGGACGTTCTAGAAAGCGTGCTAGGTCGAGATAGCGACCAAAACTGGGAGGAAGAGATAACCCGCCTCTTCGACGTGGGTGCGGAGGAGCCATCCCCGGAACCCACCGGGCGAGATCCCGGACCCTCGGCCAACCTCACCGGGGAACATCAGGAGCAGTACGTCGAGGTTCCGTTGAACTGGGTAGTGCCCCCAGAACTCCAGCGGTTGCCGGAGCGTGACCTGGCGTGGATCAGACGGCGCGCCGAAGCCCGGGGTCCAACCAACAAGCGGGCCCGCTTTAACTACACCACGCCCCTGTCAAGCTACCGGGTAACCGTTAAGAACGGAGGAGAAGTGGTGGTCATTCGCCCGTACCAAAGGCTATCACCTTACGAAGCCCACCCGGAGAAAGGGGGGGTGTGAGGATGCGAAAGGAGAGCGCATCCACACATTTATCTTGGAATCCGGACATGTACGTCCGAGTTGTTTTTTTTTATGATTTTGTTTTGCATATGTTGATCTCGATCATTCCTTATTATAGGCCGCTGGAGGCAACCCTTTATTCAAAAAAAAAAAAAAAAAAACCGAGTGTTATTATTGTTATCTATAGGGTAATTTGAAATTGGCGGGCAATCCCGATAGAGCTATTTTTGCCGGTAGGTTAATTTGAAATTGGCGGGCGATATTAATCATTCCCAGGGTTATGTTGCAGTGATCGAATCAATATGAGTCATACTCGCTCGGGAGCATTAATTAGGTCACATTAAGTCGATTAACGATTAATGAGCCGATAATGAGTCGATAGATAAAGCTCAAGGATGAGCAAAAATGTGACCAAAGCGCAAGCGTAGCGGCGTGGCGTCACTTGGTATTGAACTCTCGGAGCAGACGGACGTGGATACGGAAACAAAAAAAAATAAACGGGCGACGAGTGAAAGTGTAAAAAGTGAAGTGAATATAAAAGGACAAAAAAAAATTAAAAGAAAAGGAGGATCAGACCGGTGACAGAGACACGTAAAAGGAAAGTGAAACGAGCAGTGCATGAGCAAGAAACAGAAGTAAAAAAAAAAGAAATATTAATTGTTTTCTACAACAAGAGGAAAGGAAACTTACGCGCCTAGCCACAAACTAAAACATGGCTCGCGCCGACCCTGAGTAAGCATTGGGATTAGAAGGATAGTGGGATATACCTGGTGCAGTCCGGTCAACATTTTGTTAAGAAGTTGTAGTTCAAAAGAGAAAAATAAGGAAAAATAGACGAACATAAATCCCAAGAAGGGAAAATAAAAGAAAATAAGGAAATTGAAGTGTACATTTTCTTTTTTTTATTTGCATGTGGTAGTATTGGTTTACTAGCTTCCCCCTTTCCCCCTAACACTACACTAGTAGAGGACGAACTCCCTACTAGTTCTTAACACCACCTATTAACCTCCGAGGTAGCAGAGGATTGATCCCTGTTGATCTCCTCCTTAACCCGTAGGGTAAATCTCAGGTGATCTAACCCGTGCGAGGACCACCCTCCCGCCGAGGCCAAGAATACCGGAGGTTTTCCTACTCTTTCCCCCTTCGGTAGTTAATCCGTAGGCTTGAATCTCGGAGTAATCTAGCCCGTGCGAGGACCACCCTCCCGCCGAGGTTCGAACTACATCCAAGATTTCCTACTCTAGTAGTGCCCCACTAACCCCGAGTACTAGGTGCGGAGTTGCCCACCAGTTACCTCGTCTCAGCTGTACTCCCGGGACACATAGGCGTGACCCGGGGCACCCGTGACCTAGAAGGGTCAAGGTCCCGTTAGGGATTCAGAAAAAAAAATTAACTCGACTGACTACGCCCCGTCACTCGAAGGTCTCGGCAGATACAAATTTCTTGTGTTGTGGATCCAATAAGACTGAGAGTTGTACCCCGGCCTTAGAAGGTTCCTTACAACTTCTTCTGTTAATTCTTTTAATTTTAAATAGTATTCTTTTTTGAAGTAATCGTGATCGGTTGGCTCGTATCCCAACGATTTCATTAAATCAGTGTGGGCTTTGTCAAATTCATCCCAAAGATCCTCAATCGTCTCAATTTTATTATCATAACAGAGAGCTTTTGTCTTTCTTGAGGCAGAGTCTTTTCTGACATTTCTGATGACATTTTGAATCTCTTCACCTCGCTCAAACTGTTGCTCGTATATTTTCTCCATTTTACTTTAATGTACTTTGATCCGTTGGAAATATATTTTTTAGTCAATTGACAAGGTACGCTTAGACTCGCCCCGATTAGTGATCAAAGTACTAGTAAATAAAGTTAAATTGAACAACAAGTATAAAGTTTTTAAAAATTTTTTTTTATTTTACGTAATATCTATACCTATATATAAAATTCTCGTGTCACAGTTTTCGAAGTCATCCCCTTTCTTTCTCACTCCCTACCACATTCTTACATACATACAAAATATACACATTCTAACATACATTCATACATACTTACACTAAGTAAGCTAGGAAATTATTTATATGCCAAAACAACGTTTGCCGGGTCAAATAGGTTATTATTTATGTATGTTTTGTACAATAAGCAATGCCAAGAAAACGCAAAGGGGCTGATTTGAGCCGCAGTAAAAGTAACGCTCGGTACTTGCGAAATAGCAGATCCGAAAGAGCAGAAGTACAAATCCAGCAACAAAATACTGATGCACGTGTCAGAATGGCGCAATTACATCAAGAAGAGCCAGAAGATGCACGAGCTGAACGCAATGAAGTCAGAAGATTAGAACAACGACAATCACGCCGTTTCACAGCCAATAGACGAAGAACAAATTACCAATAACGACAACAGGTACATCGAGCATTTAAATGACATCGTTCGGTGCAACAGAAATAGTTCGAAATACTAATACAAATGGTCACCAATTCAATTCTACATTCAAAATCAGAGGCCAAATAAAATGGACTCACTGCTGCCAATGCCAAACGAACCACATAAATTCTTACAAATTTACTTTATGGGCGGCGAGGATTCTGGAAGCGCACTTGCCAATCGCGTGAATGCACGTTGTGATTATAATAACCTTGATTCACTTTATGGCAGGTGCATCGTTAGCGATCTAGATGCTCTTTTGAACGAGCACAACGAGTTGTTGAAAATATTCAAATCAAATATGCACCAATTACAAAGCGATAATTACGCTATCGTCATTAATCCTGATAAAACACCAGCTGGAGAGCATATTCGTAGATTCAATGCACCCGTTGTTGATGATGTTGCTGGAATCATGGTTGGCGACTTTACAGCTGTACGAGAAATTGTGATTTGTTGAAGAAATGGTAATCTTCAGTTCGTTTCTGACACACATCGTTCATATGACGCTCTCCAATATCCGCTAATATTCTGGAAGGGACAAGACGGATATTGCATAAACATAAAACAACGAGACCCCGTATCAGGTACTTCATTGATTATTATTTTAATCATTAATCATTTAACAAAAAAATTAAATTATTACAGGAGCTGAAACAAACAAGAACCTTAGCTCAAAGGATTATTATGCGTACCGATTAATGATTAGACTTGGGCTGGACAACTTCATTTTACGATGTCGCGAGCTTTGTCAACAATTCATGGTCGACATGTACGCGAAGATTGAAAGCGAACGACTACGATACTTAAGATGTAATCAACAAAAGCTGCGCGCGGAAGAGTACATTCATTTGCGAGGCGCTATCAACAACCATGTCATTTTACCATCATCGTACATAGGCAGTCCACGTCATATGCAAGAATATATACAGGATGCTCTGAATTTCGTGCGCGAATATGGAAATTACTAGAAAATTATTTATATGGCAAAACAACGTTTGCCGGGTCAACTAGGTCATTAAAAACATAGAAAATTATTTATATGGCAAAACAACGTTTGCCGGGTTTTCTTGTAAATGTATATAATGAATCGTAGAATCCTTCGACTGCTTGGTCTCCGTGTTTTCCAGAAGATTCAATTGATTGGGTGCGCCTTGTCCCACGTTGCAGAAATCCAAATTTGGAGTATCCGATTATACTCTGCTGTAGTTCTAGTCCCCAAATTGGCTAGGTGACAAAGTGCTGATAATTTCAGTTGTCCGACAAACAGAAGATTTTATGGTCGCCAAGTTGACTCAAATGTACTTTTTTCCGCTGTGATTCTAGTCGCCAAATGTCTCACAAGCAGATGTAGTTTTTAGTTATGGTGTGCAATACCGTCGCCAAGTTGACATAAATGATATGCACAAATGCAATGATATCCAAGTTAATCAATTGCTTCGTAAATGTCGGGACCCCGGATTGTTGCTAGCCTGCAAAACCGTGCCCTCGCTAAGGAATATCAATATTTTCCAAAGCGTTGTATTAAAAAAGGATGTGATCGATAAGTTGACCAAAATTCCTTATGTGCGTGTTATTGAGAAAATTAGTCTCTTGAGTTGACCAAAACTCTCACACTTTGACTGTTACACCAAAATGTTTTATTTGTTTATATTGGGAACGCCAAAGTCGGGGTCACCAAAATGTTATTGAATTTTATAATTTTATTATTTATAAAAATGTTTGCCTCTAGAACATAAACTAGTGACATAGGGCTGTCGCAACCAACACTTGAAATTGGGTGGACTTCGGAGAGATCATGCAAATGGGGGCCAAAGACACAGCGATGCTCACCCGTTGATTGCAGAGTAGTGAATAGACAAGAGTTGCTTGAATACTGATTTTATTAAGAAAAAGGTCGAGTTTATATACACGATTCTAGGATCTAGGGGGTCACATGTATATACATTTGGGGGTCTTATTCATAGTGTAAATGTGATTGTGTGTGTGAACATAATGTGGGGGACAATTTTGTGTTGTATGAAAATATAGTGTGAGTACAGTGTATATGAAAATATGTGGGGTTAATTCTATTCTAAGGAAAGCCTGCATTGGTCTTTACTGTGAGAAATTCATAGTTTGTATTTTAAGCATGCATTTACATCAACAAATCCATCAACTTTAGTTACTCCGCTTTTTACTATGTGGGTGTAAACATCTACCACCACAATCATATTCACCCGGCCTGGCATATTAAAATTAGGGTCAGCTAAAACGTACGACTGCCTTTTAGACATATCTACATTTGCCGCCTTTATTGGAAGACCTTTCATTAATTTTGGTAACACAATTGCTTCCACCTTAAGAAGCTCTTTCCATTCCAATTTAATTTTGTGCTTTGAGGTACAAATTTTCTTGACGATACACCGCTTATTTCTGGAAATGCCTTTATTTTTGGTAATTTTAAAATCTGAGCTGCTTCCTCAGACACGATAGTACTCTGTGCTCCACTATCAATCAATGTTCTTAAAGTCTCATAACCTCCATTCACTGCCTTTGATTTTATTAAGGCAGTAGCCAACAACGCCGGTTGTGCCGTTACACATGTATTAATCTTTTCCCTCCGTTCACCAATATGGAGTAATGTGTGGTGCCCCCTACCGCACACTTATTGCTTGAATGTTTCAAGCACCTTGTTTGCACTTTTTTGGCTAATTCGACCCTTTCTATTGGAGTCAAGTCTTTGAATTTATAGCAATGTGTGCTGTGTCCGGCAACTTTGCAAATCGGACAATTTTCTTTTAAAGCCGTATATGCCATTTTTTGCATCGGTCTTTTTTTCTTCTTTTTTAATGGAGCTTAGGGAACAATATATCTGCTCCAAATATTCTAAGACGTCAGATAATTGCTGTATCTGCTTCGTCTTCTTAACTTGGCTCTCATACAGTTGAGGAGCCTCTTTGTCCAACTTTGTACTTAATGTGAGTTGAGCGAATATCACGGCAACCTCATCAGACAGATTGGCCTTTATTTTAATAAGGTGTGTTGACTCATTAATTACGTCAATCACCCCTTTAATATTTTTCGCGGGCTCATTGTTGATTACCGGTAAATCAACTATCCGGTTTAATTGTTCGGAAAACATTCTCCGATGATTTTCATACCGCTTGGTTAGTAACAGGTCCCACTCTTTCGGTTCTTCGAAAAACGTGGGTACCTGAATTTTCGGTGTTACCGAAGTTTCTCTCTCATACAAACATTCTCAACTTTGACTCCTGCCGGTTTATTTATAATCTCTTCCAATGCTCCTAGAGTATTTTGTACATCAAACTCTAGCTCCTCTGTTGCATCTTGGAACTCACTGTTGGCTACAAATTTCTCGTACAGATCTTCTACCTTTTTCTGTACCCTCTGCCACATAAAATTAATTTTATTTCTGTGGACTTTAAATATTTCCACCTTCTTGTCAATGTCACCAACGTCAATGTTCACCCTCTTCAGGTGTTCCCGAAGTTGGAACTCTCACTTCAAACTCATTTTCTTCACCTACACTGTCCTTACCTATGACCGCATCCACCCTAGCAGCGGCTTCTCTACTAGTACTAGGTTTAATGCCTTCCTCAACGATAGTTGACTTACTAGTATCTACATTGCCTTTATTTTTTATCCTTTTAATTAATCCTTGCCCTTCATCAACTCTCCTATTATTGAAGTAATCGTGATCGACTAGTCCAATCTTTAATAGCATGCTATGATTTCCTAACCACTGAGTTTGGACTTCATCTACCTCCTTTAAAATTTCCTTATTTATCTTAGTAGCATCTAACCCTTCTAAGAACCTCAATTAATAATTATTACGGCTACAAATCAATAAAACAAATCATCTATATAAGCAATTTACTTCAGCAACAAAAAATTTCAAAGAAATCTGCCGTACCAACACAAGAGACCCGAGTTCGAATCCGCGCGGCACCAAATAAGAAATATATAAAATTATTGTTTTTTTGTTGTTGCATTTAAATTTAATTTGTATCCATACACTATACACCAAGTTTGAACTAAATCAGATAATTATTAAGGTTACAAATCAATAATCATATTTGATAGAAATTAAATGTATTTTAATGCTACGCACACACATACATATGCAAAAATTCAACCACCACGCGGTGTGTGAGAGAGACAGAAATATTTTAGTTGTGTTCTTACACAGAACGAAATTGAAAGCGCGAGATGCAATGGGTTTGCATATATGTATGTCGAATTAGCTTACGTCGGCTAAAAAAAATGAACGGTGGCGTAGTATGGAGCCACGATGGGATCGATGTTAGATGGTTCAATGCTCGGTGAAGAAGTGAAAATTTTTAGATGTGTTTTTTTCTTTTTTGTTTTTTTTTTTTTTTGATTTTGTTAGACATTTATACCAATTATTCAGTCGTCGACTAAACATCGAAACGATCGGTTGTGTCATCGCAGTGATTCGCAGTTCTGTTTAAGCTTATCTCGTTTCAAGCGCACCTCTCTCTCACCCACTTATTCTTTAACTTACAAAAACACCTTGCAGCACAAAGTTAGGTAAAAAATATCAAAGAAGCTAACTTCGGCTCTGCCGAAGTTTGTATACCCTTGCAGCTTCATTGTTTTATTATTTAATTTAAAAACAAAATTTTTAAAGTAATTGAAGAAAAAAAATTTTCCCGAATTCACTGAGAATCGAATCCACCAAACACCGAACCATCGTGCGACCGATCTTTACGTACTACGTCACCATCCTCACTTAACTCACTTTAGCTAGTTCGACATACATATACATATAGCAAGCGCATGTCATCTCGCTCTTTAAATTTCGTTCTGTGCAACAACACAACGCAAATGTTTCTGTCTCTCTCACACACCGCGTGGTGACCAATTCTTGCATATGTATGTGTGTGTGTGATTGCTTGGAATTTGTTTTTGTTTCTTTGCTGACAAAGAAAATTGCTTATTTTACTCGAGGTACCTCCACGTTTTAGTTAATAACTCCGGTTATAATTATCCGATCCGACTAATTTTTAAACTCTACCTGCGCCATCGATTGGGGAACTTAACTTTTCATGTCTCGACTATGTAGCTTAAAATTTAAGGCCGTCATCGTGATTCAAACAGACAGACGGACAGACGGACATGTCTCAATCGACTCGGCTATTGATGCTGATCAAGAATATATATACTTTATGTTGTCGGAAACGTATATTTCTATGCGTTACAAACATCTGACCAATTTTATAATACCCTCTGCAAGGGTATAAAAAAATAAAAAATACACAGTTATGCCCACTGGGCACAACAACCAAGGGGCAAATCGCTTTGCGTTGCTTAGCGATAGCCCTAAAATCAAGAGGAAAAAGCCCTCGCCACTATTCGAAACCTTCCCATTACTCCCAACTCCGAACTTACCTAATCCGAAATATATTGTGATGTCATCCATCGACACAGAAAAACCACTCTCCTCATACTCGTCCTTTGCAGTTGATCGAGCGATCAAAATTATCAGCACTAATATTCTAAAAATCAGCCAAATGCGGGATGGAAATCTTCTAATCTTCGTTGAAAACACAACAATTGCAGAAAAATTCATTGCTGCTAAAGAGCTCCATGGCCTTTGCAAAATCAAAACGCAATATCACAAAAATCTGAATCACTGTAAAGGCACAATATATGCCCCCTATCTCAACAACGTCGCAAATGAAGAGATTGTAAAAGAACTCTCGTCCCAAGGAGTTGTGGACGTATGTATATAAATATTCGAAGCAAATAGATGGCAAATCAATCCCAACTGGGGTAGTTCAGATTACCTTTAACCTATATAACCTACCACAAAAAATTCAAATTTCATGGCACGTCGCACGGGTAAAGGAATATATCCCTAACCCCATGAGATGCAAGAATTGCCAAATCATAGGTCACACAGCCAAATATTACCAAGGCAAAACAATTTGCGACCCCTGTGGTCTTCCAATTCATCAACCAAAAAGCTGCACTCGCACTTGCTGTGCTAATTGCAATGGAGAGCATGCTGCCAGCAGCCGAGACTGTCCAAAATATATTGAAGCACAAGACATAATAAAAATAAAAACAATTGAAAAATGCACAATATACGAAGCCAAAAATAAATATTACAAACAACACAAACAGACAACAGTTACTACAAAACCAACATACGCTCAAACAACCGCTAAACAAGTACCACTCAAAACAAATGAGACGAAAGTCTCACCATCCACCTCTAAAAAAGAACCCAACTCTCAAGACACAATAATAAGCAAAAACACATTAGACAAATCTTTCGTTATTACAAACGAAAACCACGCAAAGCCAACGCTAGATAACGGCGCAACCAAAACAACAAAGCAAACACATAAGACAACAATACTCTCAACACACGAAGACACGATTACAACAAGCGACTCAGAACTTGACTCACACATCAAACACATTAAAAAATCATACAAATCGCAAAAACAAAATAGATCAACGCTCTCTGATGCAGACAGCATCACAGAAGACGTTGATATGTAATAAACACGAACCTCTACTAAGCTCTGCTTGCCCCCCTCTCGCTCCTCGCGGTGGCCTCTAATGATTTAATGCATTGAAGTGCATACCGATGGACCGGGAGTGGGTGCGACAGACAAAAGAGGAAGATTATTTAAATATAAAAAAAAAAATAAAATATATAAAATAAAGTATTACACTTTATATTCTAACACTATGACGCTCAAAACGTTACAATGGAATATAAATGGCTATAAAGACAAATACCATAATCTCTCTCTTTTAATAAAAAACTACAAGCCACATATTATAGCCCTACAAGAAACACATCTCACTATCTCCGACACAAAGATTCACACACCAAAGCAATTCGCGATATATCACAAAAACGACATAGATATACATACTAGCCCCCAAAGCAAACAGAGGGCTAGCTCTTCTAATCTCCAAAACCATTGAACACAAAATATTAAACTGCCCGTCTAAGATTTTAGCCATAGCTGCCGAAATTCAAGCAAAAATCCCATTTATTATAATTAATCTCTATCTCTCACCCACCGACAAATTTATTGAGCAGGATCTTCACGACCTAATTAATCATTTCAATAAGCCAATATTATTGGTAGGAGACTTCAATGCTTGGCATTCATTCTGGGGATCAACCTCAAATAACCAAAGAGGAAACACGGTTGCTCAATTTATACAAAACAGCAACCTTATAATATTAAACAACGGGGATTACACCCACTACTCTACTCATAACACCTTCACAAATGTAGACTTAGCCTTCTGTTCACCTCCTCTAAATCTCAATGCCACCTGGTCTACATACGAAGATCTTTACACATAGATACAAACTCCACTCTGCAAACTGGAATCTATTTCAAGAAATTCTAGACCAACAAGCACAACAACTGACTATAACAAATAACACAAATCAATCAGCAGCCAAACTACTTAAAATAGTCAAATTATCTGCTAACAAAACAATTCCCACGTCCAATAGAAATAATAACAACTGCGTTTACTGATGGAACCCAGAACTAGACAAACTAAAAATAGAAAAGGTTAGATGTCTAAACAAGCTAAGAAAACACCTAAACACAGAAAATATGCTAAAGTATAAAAAAGCAAACGCGAAGTTCAAATATGTAGCAAAAGCAGCACAAAGAACATCCTTTGCTAAATTCACAGAAGACATTAACCCTAGTAACCAAAGTACTCTGGGACAAAGTTCACTATATTACGGGGACCAGGAAAAACACGCATATACATGCAATTGAAATAGAGACAGGCAACACCACCGACTCAAAAACAATAGCCAATGCATTCTGTAAGTCATGGTCCGAATATTCACAAGACTCAAACTTCTCAAATCTCTTTAAGCAAAATAAACAAAAATATGTAGACCAAACACCACTCACATATACTCCTAAAAACCGAGCTAAAACCATTGAACTACCCATAACAATTTTAGAACTTCAATCTTGCCTCCAAACTCTAAAAGGATCCACTCTTGGTCACGACAACATAAACTACCAAATTATTAAAAAATTTCCGCCATGTGCAACCAACAAACTTCTCGAGCTCTACAATAGAATTCTTGACAACAGCATCATCCCCCAGCAATGGAAAATTGCCACATTAATACCAATCAATAAACCAAACAAACCAAAACATCTATTAAACGGTTATCGTCCGATTTCCCTGCTACCCTGCTTTTCCAAAATCCTAGAGAAAATCATCTCGAAAAGAATCATGTGGATGCTCAATCAAGAAAACCTTCTCTCTCCTAATCAATACGCATACAAACAAAACAGATCCACTATTGATCCCCTACTAATAATAGACAATTACATCTGCAATAACCTGGCCACAAGAAATCATACTCCGGTACTATCAATCGACATGGAAAAAGCTTTTGACAGAGTAGGTGCCCACTGCATACTACAACAACTACATGAATGGAAACTTGGCCCAAAAATCATTAACTTCGTATGCAGCTATAATACACTCTCTAACGAAATGGATTTTAAAAATGGTATCCCACAAGGATCCCCACTGTCTGTTACTCTCTTTCTCATAGCATTTAACAAATTAAATAAACTGATCAACGAAAACAAATTTTTTACACACATCATGTACGCAGATGATCTCTGTCTCTTTTTCAAACCAAACCCCGGGTACAACACAGAAATAAAA
>JAECWY010000051.1:0-120819 GCA_018151275.1 Drosophila prosaltans
GTGGCTTTTTTTTTTTCCACACTATTTGTTTAGCTTCTATATTTGTCTCTTTGCACTTTACTGATGGATATGATGATTTCCCTTGTTTTCGATAGATATTATTGTTATTATCGATACATTGGCGTACTTTTCGAGATGACAGTTTTCCTTTTTCTTTCCAACTTAAATTTGTCTTTTGGTTGCCTTCCTTTCGTGGAGATATCTTTCACGACCAGTTGCCTCATCCTTATGGTTTGCTCTTGTTGCTTCTCGATCTCGTCTTTAAAGTCTCGCAACCTAATTTTTTGGAAAATTCTCCACCGTTTTCTTCCTACCGTTGCGACTTTTTTTTCCACACTGTGACGAAGTACTTTTCTAAAGCCCTTCGTCACAATGCAGTGTCTTAGTAAGTTCGTAAGAGTTAGCTAGCATACACTTTTGAGAACTAGTTCCCAACAGAGCAGCTCTAGCGCACATCTTGCTCACCTCTAAATCCACGCACTCACACATTCGCATACATCGACCCAGACACATAAGCGAGCATAACGGGACTTCCACCAAAAACGCTCATGACAAAAATGACAAATATTTGTCGGCGCGGCAGCTTTTGATTGGTCCATGCCAGGCCGCGTCTGGCAGAGGGCAGAGCCTGGGCAGAGGAAAAGTCGAAAGCCCGAAAAGAGCGGTCAGCGACTGCGTAATGAAAAAGCAATAATTCATTACGAAAACCACCCTCAAAGGAAACAGTCGGGAGAATAAAAGTGAAAGGTGTGATTAATAAAGTGCAAGGGACCCACCGTCGGCCCTTATTCTAAAAGGACAATTAAAGACAAGACACAAACAAAGAGTACAACAAAAATCCGCAAGGAAAAAGCGACGCTGCTGTTCATAACAGGAGATACGTGTGAAGTGTGTGTGAAACAGTATAGCGGGTGAGTCGGCCATGCGGTCCAGCAACTACCCCTCCCTTTTGACCCCATACATATAGATATCAATATAGAGTGTGGTTAGGTGGCATATGGCCAAAGTATGATTTGAATAAAACTACAATAAAGTTTGTAAAGTGTTAAAGCAAAGATGTCACAATTATTGGGGTGCAACTAGATTGGGACTAACCCCTTTTCCTATCCTTTCCCTAATCCCATCCCTTTGTGTGTGTGTGTCACCGTAGTGCATGTTTCTCCTTTGGCATTGGCATCCGGGTTGTACCCTACCCAATGCCAGGGAGAGTGTAGTGTGCCAGGGGTACTAGGTTGCCACGCAATCAACGTCCGGGTTGTACCCTGGTTGACTGTGACGGCGGCTGGGACCCGGGTTGTACCCTAGTCGATCGCAACGTAAATCTTGGGACGTCCAGGTGTTATGTTGTGTTAAGTCGGTGTCCAGGTTGTACCTTAACCGACTTGGCTATATGTTTCCCCCTTGTGGCCTTGTATTTTAGTAGCTTAATTGTAGTTCGGTGTCCGGGTTGTACCCTAACCGAACCATATGCCTCCATGTATTTGTTCCAAGTTTCTGTCTCTTTCTATCTCTTATACTTCCTGTAGTGCATTCCTAGCGATAGCATAGATATGCAGGATTAACCTGCACTGTAGCTCGATCAAATCTCTGGTCTCGGCATTCTATTATAAATTTTCTATAATGGAAGACCCTGGGGAGACTGAGATATGTACCCCAGCCGGAAAACTTCCTTACAGATGGCGCCCGAGCAGGGACCCGAGATTTGAAGAGAACATCATATATATATTTTGGGAAAATTTTGCCTAATTTTGTTGCATTACAAAAGAGAGAAAATATAAGCAAAAAAAAAAAAAAATCATTTAATACACCAGATATTTTTTTTTGTAATGTAGCAAGGCGAAATTTAAATTTTTATTTATGCATATATATATGCATGCATATATAATTGTTTCACGAGCCTGTCATCTGCGTGGCGTAAAGAACCACCAAAACCCATATCGCGGGAGTTTCATATGCCACAGGAATGCTTGTATACCCGCATTGGAAAGTGTAAAATTTTATTTATATAAAAAGATTTTTTTTTATATATATGTGGATATCTATCATTTTGTGTTCACCGTATATGTTGGCCCACATACATGTATCCCTGTGTTCCCATATTTGCACATATCCCCATATGTTTCCCGTTATCCCAAGCGAAATCCAGCAAAGCAACGCAGCAGTTTGTTAGTCAGCGATAGGATCGTCGACATAATCACCGATAGAGCCAATATGCCCAGCAGAATCACGATAGAGTAGACAGTGTAATCAGCGACAGAAAATTATATCTCTAGAGTCAGCGATAGAACGGCGTACATAACCATCAACATAGCTAATTAATGCAGCAGAGTTACGGTAGAGTACACGTAGAATCAGCGACAGAAAATTATAACTAGTTAGTCAGCGATAGAACTATTTGCATAGCCAATGACATAGCCCATGGACCCGACAGAGTTACGGCAGCCGAAGCAGTAGAATCAGCGACAGAAAGCACCGTTAAGAAACAATCAGAAAGAGAAACAACAATGGAAATTTTCCATGACGCTGTTCAAGTACAGTCAGCCTCGAGCTTTTAACGAGTCAACAACAACAGTCCACCGCGAACCTTCAACGAGTTAACAACAAGGCAGTCAACCGTGATCTTTTAACGAGTCAACAACAAAAGTCAGCCTCGAGCTTTTAACGAGTTAACAACAAGGCAGTCATCCGCGAACTTTCAACAAGTTAACAACAGAGAGTCAACCGCGATCCTTTACAAAGGATATTCAAAAATACCAGCAAGGATAATCAAACCAATATTTACCAGCAAGGATAATCAAACCAACGTTTACCAGCAAAGATATAACCAAGGATAACTACAACCAACGTTCACCAGCAAGGATATTCAACTACAACCAACGTTCACCAGCAAAGGATATACAGCAAGGATAACTACAACCAACGTTCACCAGCAAGGATATTCAACTATAACCAACGTTCACCAGCAAGGATATTCAACGATAACCAAGGATAATTATAACAACATCAGCCAGGATATACAGCAAGGATAATTACAACCAACGTTCACGGGCAAGGATATTCAACTAGACCCAAGCATAACTAACCCGACGTTCACCAGTAAGGATAACCACGACGATTGAGCATAGCAAGGATCGAACTAAGCAATGTTCAAATACTAGAAGTGTCGACCATCGCACAGCCTACTCGGCCAACCAGGATAATACAAGGATATTCAGCACATAATAATAACAAATAACAATTAAAAGGAATATCGATTACGGTGCAGCAGCAGGCAATAATACCTTGTTCAGTGATAATTCGATTATTTTATTGTCCCGAATTTAATTTATTGCCGTTTGAATTAACCCTTCATTTTCAGCTAGTGTTTATTTTCAACACTACTAGAAGTGTCGACCATCGCACAGCCTACTCGGCCAACCAGGATAATACAAGGATATTCAGCACATAATAATAACAAATAACAATTAAAAGGAATATCGATTACGGTGCAGCAGCAGGCAATAATACCTTGTTCAGTGATAATTCGATTATTTTATTGTCCCGAATTTAATTTATTGCCCTTTGAATTAACCCTTCATTTTCAGCTAGAGTTTATTTTCAACACTACTAGAAGTGTCGACCATCGCACAGCCTACTCGGCCAACCAGGATAATACAAGGATATTCAGCACATAATAATAACAAATAACAATTAAAAGGAATATCGATTACGGTGCAGCAGCAGGCAATAATACCTTGTTCAGTGATAATTCGATTATTTTATTGTCCCGAATTTAATTTATTGCCCTTTGAATTAACCCTTCATTTTCAGCTAGTGTTTATTTTCAACACTTTTCTACAAAGAACATTAGCAGCATGGGAGTCAAATGGATAACATATCGTCGTAAAGCCGAGCTTGAAAGCTTCTTCGCCGAGTTCGGACTGACCCCTGGCGGTTCAGTTGAGGAAATGAGAAGCCGGTTCTCTAGCTTCGCATCCAGGGAAGACCATAAACCAGATGTACTCTCCCGGCTAACAGAACTAGAATCACAATACGGACAAGCAGCCAGCCTCGATAAAGGTTTAGAAGTTAAACCACGTTCACGTTCTGTGTCGCCCGCCCGACATACTGACAAGGAGTACTCAACGGAGAGACACGTATCTCTTAACCAAGACACAGATGGAAAATTATTACAGATACCAGCGTTCACTAGCAGCATGGCTACAACAGATCTACACCCACAGGCTCAGAATACCAGTTACACTAATCTCATAGAGAAAGTGTCCAAATGGGGTCTTCATTTTGATGGGACCGCAGATCCATTATATTTCTTGGAAACACTCGAAGCAAGGGCTAGTACATATCGCATCAGCACCGAATGGCTCCCTAATATGATGCCCATCTTATTTTCGGGACGAGCCGAAGGATGGTGGCAAACTAGCGGTCTGATAGACGCCTCATGGGCTAACTTTAGAAGAGAATTTTTAGATTTCTTTCTGCCGCCCAGATACTTTGAACAACTGGAAGATGCCATCCGTACGCGAAGACAGCGCCCTAGTGAACCATTCAAGGCATACTTGATAGAACTACGTTTAATGATGAGAAGAGCTCATTATACTGAAGAACAGGAGTTACAGCGTATATATGACAATTTATTGCCGGACTACCAATTGCACACCCGCCGTATGGGTTTTCACGACCTGCAGAAGTTAACCCAGTTAATAGTGAATTTCGAGACCCTGCGTGGTCAAAGTTCTAAGAGATTCGACTCATCTTTTTCCGGTCAGGCTAACACCTCGGACATGTCACATAGCCATGGGCAACAATTTACCAGTGGACGTAAAGTTAACCCCGTTAACAACAGAAGCACCCATAAGCCAGCTTTGCCCTCTACTGAAAAATCAACCAGTTACTCACACTTCTACCAAGTATCGGAGGCCCCAGTAGATACTTACCGTGCTTGCCGTAACTGCGGCAAACCAGACCACTTCGCGAAGCAATGCAACAATCCAAGGATACTGTTCTGTTGGGAATGCGGAAAACGCGATATACGAACCATCGACTGCTGTCGCCGGTCGGGAAACGCCGGGCGCCTACGTTCGTCAGGGGATCGAACGAAGAAAGCGCCGAGCCAGCCCCAAATGTAAGTAGACTTCAATTCGACAAGGGTCGCCTCATCGCCTTAGTCCAGGTCAACGGATTGGAAGTGAGCGCCACCCTCGACACTGGAGCCATTAGGAGCTTCATACACAGTTCACTGGCTCAGCAGGTCGGTACCAATGGGAACTGGAAACAAATACACACCCCTATCAACTTGGCCGATGGATCTAGAAAGGAAATCACCCAGGCCATCGAAGCTGAGATATGCCTGGGGACGACACAAGTAAAAATACCATTGCTGGTATTACCAGGTATTATGGACCAATTGATCCTAGGCACTGATTTCCTGCGCGGCACTCGGACCCTAATCCAGTGCGGGGAAAGCTATCTACAGTTAGAGCCTATGCAAAACGCACTACTTGGATCAGTCGCCAGTTGTAGCGCTGCCTCACAACCATCGAGTACCTTAACCAACAACAACCAGACTCAGTCAATCATCAATGAATCACCAAGCTCCCCAAGGGAAGTGTCGCCGGATGAAAAACGAGTCCGAAACATGGCCCTACCTCCTGTTTCAGATAAAGCCGTCATTAATAACCCATTTCGTCAACCAGTCATCGAGAAATCACCAGTCAGAATAGACAAACTCAACTTAATAGCATCCAAGCCCATGACAAGGATGGAAAGCACCATGATATCTCCAGAGCCAGAATACTCCGAAGACGCGAGAGTAAATAAAATCATCAACGAGTTTCTATCACAGGAATTACCAAAGTTCGACACATTACAAGGTGTCACCCACATCGCAGAGCACGTCATCACTATGAAGGATGACAAACCAATCAAGCAACGTTATTACCCTCGCAATCCGGCACAGCAGAAGATCATCAATGACACCGTAGACCAGTTACTAGCCGAAGACCGCATCGAACCATCAAAGAGCTCCCATAGCGCACCCATAGTGCTAGTTGGCAAGAAAACCGGAGAGACGCGTATGTGTATCGATTTCAGGCAGCTCAACGCGCAGTCTATACGAGATGCCTACCCTCTGCCCAGGATCAATCATATTCTGGAAAAACTTCGCAACGCTCAGTTTATCTCTACACTGGATCTTAAAAGTGGTTATTGGCAAATACCACTGGCCAAAGCAAGTCGGGAATGCACAGCTTTCACAGTCCCAGGTCGTGGCCTATTTCAATGGAAAGTAATGCCTTTTGGGCTACATTCCGCAGCAGCAACATTCCAACGCGCCTTGGATAGCGTGATTGGACCCGAGATGGATCCATTTGCCTTCGCGTATCTAGACGACATCATCGTCATCGGGAGGACATTGGAAGAACATATAACTCACCTGCAAGAAGTTTTTCAACGCCTCAGAGAAGCCAAGTTACGGATCAACAAAGCCAAGTGCCGATTCTTTAGACGCAAAATACAATTCTTAGGACATATGGTCAGTGAGCACGGTATCCATACTGACCCTGAGAAAATAGCAGCCGTTCGGGAATTAGCTCCACCGACCAATGTACGCCAACTTCGACGATGTTTGGGCATCGCGTCTTGGTATCGCAGATTTGTTCCAGAGTTTTCTAGTATCATACAGCCTATCACCGCTTTGCTGAAGAAAAACATTAAATGGAAATGGGATGCAGAACAACAACAAGCCTTCGACGAATTGAAATTACGATTGACATCAGCCCCGATCTTGGCCTGTCCCGATTTTAACTCTAAATTCTACTTGCAGACAGATGCCAGCGACTATGGTTTGGGCGCTGTATTAACCCAGTATCAAGAAGGAACAGAACGGGTCATCGCCTACGCCAGCAGACGCCTCCTTGCACCTGAAGAGAATTACTCAGCCACCGAGAAGGAGTGTCTCGCTATAGTCTGGGAAATTCGCAAGCTTCGCTGTAATCTGGAAGGATATAAATTCGAAGTCATCTCGGATCATCAGGCCTTGAAGTGGCTCAACTCAATAGATAATCTCACAGGTCGAATAGCAAGATGGGCACTCGAACTACAACAGTATGAATTCGACATACAATACCGCCGAGGAAAGTTAAACGTCGTGGCCGACGCCCTGTGTCGACAACCATTGGAAGTACTAAATTCAATTCAGGATACTCTGCCGGAGTGTCCATGGTGGAATAAACTAAAGCGACAAGTAGAAGCACAACCAGAGCAGTTCCCTGATTTTCAATACGAAGGTGGGCAACTGTACCGAAGGAGAATTCATCACCCCGACGAAGATGAATCCATACCATGGAAGCTATGTGTGCCGAAGGAAGCTCGTCCGCGAGTATTATGCGCCACTTCATTAGAACACGCATTTTGGGAGCGAATTATCGGACACTTTGGAGCCCCACGCACTTTGGTCTGCGACAATGGGACACAGTTCACCAGTCGCACCTTCAAAGAACTTCAAAGAGAGAGCCAATCGCACCGTGAAGACCATGATAGCTCAATACCTGGGCGAAAAGCAGAGTAACTGGGATCACTTTCTACCCGAATTTACATTGGCAATAAATTCAAGCGTATGCGATTCGACAGCATTTACACCAGCGTTCCTCGTGCTGGGTAAAGAACCCCGCATCCCTGGAGCACTGTACGACGAGGTTACACCAGGACTTGGCACCACACCCTGGTCCCCGGAAGTACGAACACGACGCATGGCAGACGTTTTTACCATGGCCCAAGAGAACATGCAACGAGCTGCAATTGAGCAAGGATGTCACTACAATTTGCGACGTAGAGACTGGCGACCAGCGATTGGAGATCTGGTCCTACTGAAGCAACACCACCTGTCCAAGGCATCCGAGGGCTTCGCAGCTAAATTGGCCCCAAAGTTCGACGGGCCTTACAAAGTAATCAAGTTTATTTCCAGAAACATCGTCCGGTTACAAGAAATCAACAGCAGACGCAGACGCACGGCGAACATAGACGACCTGAAGTCTATACAACCAGACGAACCCAGCAGCCAAGAGGAAGAGCAAATTAAATCTACGATCGCGTTGACCCAACCCATGGGCGTCAGCAACTAAACACAGAAGACCGCCGGAGTTATCCTACCAGAGACGAATTAATTCGCAGGGGCCACTTGATGGAAGGTGTGCCTTCCCAACGTCCCTGTCCCCCGTAGGGGGGGGTCTCAAAGTCACGGCAAGTCTGCCCCATTCATCCTCAGGCAAGATTTTGTAGAACTCCCACTCATTATTACATTTAAGTTCACATTGTAAACGTAGATATAAGTCTCTCGCCCATGTTATCCACACTTGTAGAATAATAGTTAGCCATGTCGAAGTAGCACCCGCCAGAGTATACCATGTGCCCAGGCCTTCATTGATCCTCTTGTTAACTTCACCAAAGTAAAGGGGGGGTGTGACGAAGTACTTTTCTAAAGCCCTTCGTCACAATGCAGTGTCTTAGTAAGTTCGTAAGAGTTAGCTAGCCTACACTTTTGAGAACTAGTTCCCAACAGAGCAGCTCTAGCGCACATCTTGCTCACCTCTAAATCCACGCACTCACACATTCGCATACATCGACCCAGACATTTAAAGGGAGCATAACGGGACTTCCACCAAAAGAACCTGGGCAGAGGAAAAGTCGAAAGCCCGAAAAGAGCGGTCAGCGACTGCGTAATGAAAAAGCAATAATTCATTACGAAAACCACCCTCAAAGGAAACAGTCGGGAGAATAAAAGTGAAAGAAGTGAAAGGTGTGATTAATAAAAAGCAAGGGACCCACCGTCGGCCCTTATTCTAAAAGGACAATTAAAGACAAGACACAAACAAAGAGTGCAACAAAAATCCGCAAGGAAAAAGCGACGCTGCTGTTCATAACAGGAGATACGTGTGAAGTGTGTGTGAAACAGTATAGCGGGTGAGTCGGCCATGCGGTCCAGCAACTACCCCTCCCTTTTGACCCCATACATATAGATATCAATTTAGAGTGTGGTTAGGTGGCATCTGGCCAAAGTATGATTTGAATAAAACTACAATAAAGTTTGTAAAGTGTTAAAGCAAAGATATCACAATTATTGGGGTGCAACTAGATTGGGACTAACCCCTTTTCCTATCCTTTCCCTAATCCCATCCCTTTGTGTGTGTGTGTCACCGTAGTACATGTTTCCTTGGCATTGCCAGGGTTGAGTGTAAGTGTTAGGATTGTAGTGTGCCAGGGGTACTAGGTCGCCACGCAATCAACGTCCGGGTTGTACCCTGGTTGACTGTGACGGCGGCTGGGACCCGGGTTGTACCCTAGTCGATCGCAACGTAAATCTTGGGACGTCCAGGTGTTATGTTGTGTTAAGTCGGTGTCCAGGTTGTACCTTAACCGACTTGGCTATATGTTTCCCCCTTGTGGCCTTGTATTTTAGTAGCTTAATTGTAGTTCGGTGTCCGGGTTGTACCCCTAACCGAACCATATGCCTCCATGTATTTGTTCCAAGTTTCTGTCTCTTTCTATCTCTTATACTTCCTGTAGTGCTCTCATAGCGATAGCAAATTGCAGGATTAACCTGCACTGTAGCTCGATCAAATCTCTGGTCTCGGCATTCTATTATAAATTTTCAAAAAAATGGAAGACCCTGGGAGAACGAGAAAATGTACCCCCCGGAAAACTTCCTTACAACACTATTTGTTTAGCTTCTATATTTGTCTCTTTTACTTTTATGGGAACTTTGCTTTTCAGTTTCTGGCAGTATGAACACCGTAATTTCTTTTTCAGTGGAGCCGGGCATTTATCTGCAAAGTGACCAAATTCATTACAATTGAAACATTTTGGACCTTTTGCCTTTCCTGCGTTGCCAAATGACTTTGCTTAACGCTTTCCAGAGTTTTTTGTGTGATTCTACGTACGTTGTTATTACATTTTCGATGACAATTTCCACTGAGGCAGCAGCAGCAGCAACACCAATAACAGCAACAGAGGCGGCAGCTTCTGGTTTTGGATTATTATCCGGCTTATTAATGGGATATGGTTAACGAAGTGGGAAATCCCCTTTGCGGTTTGCTTCTGATGTCTTTGTTTTTGGCATTTTACTGATTAATATGCTGATTATTAAGTGGTCTTTTTTTAATTTATTGTCTCTCGCTTTTCTTGTGATGACAGTCTCACTTTTTCCCTTGTTTTCGATAGATATTATTGTTATTATCGATACATTGGCGTACTTTTCGAGATGACAGTTTTCCTTTTTCTTTCCAACTTAACTTTGTCTTTTGGTTGCCTTCCTTTCGTGGAGATATCTTTCACGATTATTTGCTTCACCCTTATGGTTTGCTCTTGTCGCTTCTCGATCTCGTCTTTAAAGTCTCGCAACCTGATTTTTTGGAAAATTCTCGACCGTTTTCTTCATGCCGTTGCGTCTTTTTTTTTCCACACTATTTGTTTAGCTTCTATATTTTTTTTTTTTTTATGGGAACTTTTTACCGTTTTGCATTAAGCCGTTGCGTCCCCTTTCTTTTCAGTTTCTGGCAGTATGAACACCGTAATTTCTTTTTCAGTGGAGCCGGGCATTTGGCTGCAAAGTGACCAAATTCATTACAATTGAAACATTTTGGACCTTTTGCCTTTCCTGCGTTGCCAAATGACTTTGCTTAACGCTTTCCAGAGTTTTTTTGTGTGATTCTTCGTACGTTTTTATTACATTTTCGAAGACAGTATGGGCAGCAGCAGCAGCATCAATACCAGCAACAGAGGCGGCAGCTTCTGGTTTTGGATTATTATCCGGCTTATTATCCCATTGGATGCGGTTTACGAAATGGGAAATCCCCTTTGCGGTTTGCTTCTGATGTCTTTGTTTTTGGCATTTTACTGATTAATATGCTGATTATTAAGTGGTCTTTTTTTTTAATTTATTGTCTCTCGCTTTTCTTGTGATGAAAGTCTCACTTGTTCCCCTATTATCGATAGATATTATTGTTATTATCGATACATTGGCGTACTTTTCGAGATGACAGTTTTCCTTTTTCTTTCCAACTTAACTTTGTCTTTTGGTTGCCTTCCTTTCGTGGAGATATCTTTCACGACCATTTGCCTCATGGTCGTTTGCTCTTGTCGCTTCTCGATCTCGTCTTTATAGTCTCGCAACCTAATTTTATGGAAAATTCTCGACCGTTTTCTTCATGCCGTTGCGTCTTTTTTTTCACACTATTTTTTTAGCTTCTATATTTGTCTCTTTTACTTTTATGGGAACTTTTTACCGTTTTGCTTTAAGCCGTTGCGTCCCTTTTCTTTTCAGTTTCTGGCAGTATGAACACCGTAATTTCTTTTTCAGTGGAGCCGGGCATTTGGCTGCAAAGTGACCAAATTCATTACAATTGAAACATTTTGGACCTTTTGCCTTTCCTGCGTTGCCAAATGACTGTGCTTAACGCTTTCCAGAGTTTTTTTGTGTGATTCTTCGTACGTTTTTATTACATTTTCGATGACAGTATGGGCACGCAGCAGCAGCATCCCAATACCAGCAAAAGAGGCGGCAGCTTCTGGTTTTGGATTATTATCCGGCTTATTACATAGGATGCGGTTTACGAAATGGGAAATCCCCTTTGCGGTTTGCTTCTGATGTCTTTGTTTTTGGCATTTTACTGATGGATATGCTGATTATTAAGTGGTCTTTTTTTTTATTTTATTGTCTTTCGCTTTTCTTGTGATGACAGTCTCACTTTTTCCCTTGTTATCGATAGATACTATCGTTATTATCGATACACTGGCGTACTTTTCGAGATGACAGTTTTCCTTTTTCTTTCCAACTTAACTTTGTCTTTTGGTTGTCTTCCTTTCATCGAGATGCCTTTCACGATTATTTGCTTCACCCTTATGGTTTGCTCTTGTCGCATCTCGATCTCGATCTCGGATTAGATTATTATCCGGCTTATTATCCGATTGAATACGGTTTACGAAATGGGAAATCCCCTTTGCGGTTTGCTCCTGATGTCTTTGTTTTTGGGATTTCACTGATTGATATGCTGATTATTAAGTTTTTTTTTTTTTTTTTTAATTTATTGTCTCTCGCTTTTCTAGTGATGACAGTCTCTCTTTTTCCTTTTTCTTTCCAACTTAACTTTGTCTTTTGGTTGCCTGCCTTTCGTGGAGATATCTTTCACGGCCATTTGCCTTACACTTATGGTTTGCTCTTGTCGTTTCTCGATCTCGTCTTTAAAGTCTCGCAACCTAATTTTATGGAAAATTCTCGACCGTTTTGCTTTATGCCGTAGCGTCTTTTTTTCCACACTATTTGTTTAGCTTCTATATTTGTCTCTTTTACTTTTATGGGAACTTTGGACCGTTTTGCTTTAATCCGTTGCGTCTCTTTTCTTTTCAGTTTCTGGCAGTATGAACACCGTAATATCTTTTTCAGTGGAGCCGGGAATTTGGCTGCAATGTAACCAAATTCATTACAATTAAAACATTTTGGACTTTTAGCCTTTCCTTTGTTGCCAAATGACTTTGCTTAACCCTTTCCAGAGTTTTTTTGTGTGATTCTACGTACGTTTTTAATACATTTTCGATGACAGTTTGCGCTGACCCAGCAGCACTACCAATACCAGCAACAGGATTATTATCCGGCTTATTAATGGGATGCGGTTTACGAAATGGGAAATCCCCTTTGGGGTTTGCTCCTTTTTTTTTTTTACGCGCGAATCCCAACGGGAGCACTAATTGCCCACACCTCCCGCCCAACCGACCGAGGGGCGCAAGCCGCATAACGCAAGGCTCGAGTCGCGGGGACAATTCACAAAACACAGACAAAAAGCGAAAATATAGCTAGTTACGTGCTAGATAGGAAAGGATAAAAGTTTTTAGTAAAGAAATCGAGAGCTCTGAACTGATTACATGATAAAGACGATTATAATCAGAACAAAGAACTCGAAAAGGTTCATACATAAAGTAGTTAGAAGTACATCGTGGAAGTGTTAGAGGAATATAGTTTCTAGTAGGTCTACAAGGAACTGTTAGTTTTACTCCTGATGTCTTTGTTTTTGGCATTTTACTGATGGATATTATGATTATTAAGTTGTTTTGTTTTTTAATTTATTTTCACTTTTTCCCTTCTTATCGATAGATATTATCGTTATTATCGATACACTGGCGTTCTTTTCGAGATGACAGTTTTCCTTTTTCTTTCCAACTTAACTTTGTCTTTTGGTTGCCTTCCTTTCGTGGAAATATCTTTCACGACCATTTGCCTCATCCTTATGATTTGCTCTTGTCACTTCTCGATCTCGTCTTTAAAGTCTCGCAACCTGCTTTTATGGAAATTTCTCAACAGTTTTGCTTTCTGCCGTAGCGCCTTTTTTCCCACACTATTTGTTTAGCTTCTATATTTGTCTATTTTACTTTTATGGGAACTTTGGACCGCGTTGCTTTAAGCCGTTGCGTCTCTTTTCTTTCATCTTCCTTGCCAATTTTTTTTTTTTTTTTTTTTTAACGTTGTATTTGTTTGTTGGATCTCTTATGTAGGCTTATAAGACTAACAACAATTTTCTAGGTTTATCTTAATCTAACACATAACCTAACATCTGGAAGATGCTACATTGATCTATGGCCCTGATTAATTACTAGAGGGTTGGGAGGTCGTTTCGTTGAAGCCGAGTACTTTCACGTACTCGTGTTAATGATTTGGCCAGGGTATTCGGGTGTGCCTGCAGTTTAGCAGTGTACTTAAGCTGTTGTACCTTTATTTCGGTTATTACGCTAGGAATATGTAGGTCTTTCTGTACATTTTCATTACGGATATACCAAGGTGCTCCCGTGATGGTTCTGAGAACCTTGGATTGAGCCCTTTGTATGGTTTCGATGTTGCTCTTGCTTGCGTTTCCCCATATCGCAGAGCCATATGTCCAGATGGGTTTTAGCACCGAGTTGTAGAGAAGAACTTTGAACTCTAAACATAGGGGAGATCGTGCATTGATAAGCCAATGTAGTCCGGTTGCTTTAAGCTTTAGCTGCTTTTTCTTGGCTTCGATGTGCCTACGCCAAGTTAATCTTCTGTCCAGGTGAACTCCAAGATACACAACATCGTCGGATTGAGGCACTGGCACATTGTTGAGCGTCAATGATGGGCAGTTTCTTCTATTGAGGGTAAACGTAACGTGCTTGCATTTCTGTTCATTTACACGGATGCGCCAATCTGCTAGCCACTTTTCAATTTCCTTTAAATGGGTTGCCAGTTGCTCAGCAGCTTTGATCGGACATTTGGAGCGGCTAAGGATAGCCGTGTCATCGGCGAAAGTAGATGTGATGAGTGCAGGCCTTGTTGGTATGTCCGCTGTGTACAAAATATAAAGTGTTGGACCCAACACGCTGCCTTGAGGTACACCTGCTTTTGAGTCGAAGTCATCAGAGGTGAAGCTATTACATCGTACAGCGAATTTTCTGTTGAATAGATAAGATTCCATTAGCCTGTGTGTATATTGTGGGAGCGTCGCTTTTATTTTATATATTAGGCCGTCAAGCCAGACTCGGTCAAAGGCTTGGGCGACGTCGAGAAAAATTGCTGTGCAATATTCTTTTTGCTCGAATGCTGTGCGGATCTCTGAGGTGATACGGTTGACTTGCTCAATTGTGCCATGCTTTTCACGAAAGCCAAACTGATGATGTGGGATTATATTTTGGTTTACCAGGATTGTATTTATACGGAGTTGTAGGACCTTTTCAAATGTTTTGAAAGACTTGGCAATAAATTCTGTACGATGGATGGCTGTGTTTTGTCCTTTCCGGGTTTTGGGATCATATTGATTACTGATTTTTTTCAGCTTATGGGAAAGTGACCAGTTTTTACTATGGTTAAAAGTTTGCAGATGTGTCTCACAGCACAGATCGGGAGTTCTCGGATCATTTTTGGAGTTATTTTGTCATGGCCGGGCGACTTTCTTGGGTTAAAGTAGTTTTTAATAATTCCAGAAATTTCCTCCGTTTGGAATTTCGGTTGCTCACTTTCCATTGGGGTACGCAAGGAGGGGAGCTGAAAAGAGTTTGTTGACGGATTTGGAAGAAAGACCGTTTTTAGATGAGCTGCAAAGATGAGTGCTCTTTCTTCGTCTGAGCGGGCCCATTTGCCAGTTGGGCATCGTAAAGGTGAAATTATCTCGGCTGGAGCAGTTATGGTTGGATGTGCTTTCCACAGCGGATATTTGGTGCTGGTAGGGGTGAGCTTCTCGATGTACAGCCGCTGTGTCCTTGCTTCTTCTTGCCTAAGCGCTTTTGCTAGAGTTCGCGAAGCTGCCTTTAGGCGATGTTTTGCTGCCTGTGATAGAGACATTTGCCATTCTCGCCTGAGCCGTCTTTTGTCTGCTAGAAGTGGTTTAATTAGTCGGTTGTTAGACTTGTGTTTTTTCTGGGTGTGACTGATAATTGGGGCAGAGATATCTGCTGCTTCAATAAGCGTAGACTCTAATGCAGAGGTGCAAAGCTCGATGTCTTCTTCGTCGTCCAGTTTGGGATTTAGCTCGATATGGGTGCTTATGTATTTTTTAAATCTGAGCCAGTTTGTTTTCCAATTTGTTAGCCCGAGTGGTTGCTTTATTATTTGTGGTTCTGTTTATTTATTTATTTATTTATTTATATTAAAGTCAACTTAACTAATGCAAATGACTTAACTAATTAAAATATAAGAATTAAAAACTAAGGAGTAAATTAAAAGTAAGGTGGCCGCAGGCCAAAACAAAAAGAAGAAAATAGATGAAGATTAGACAATTAGGAGTGAAGAACAGTTCGAAGGAAGTCAAAGAGTACAATACGTAAAGAAGAAGGAGAAAAGTGAGGAGAAATAATATGGGAAAACTCATTATAGTCTCTACACAAAATTCGAAGAGGTTCATGACTGCTAAAGTTGGAGATGTATGTACTTAAATGAAGAGGGACAAAATTACGTGTAGGACGAAATGGAACAGCAAAGTTAATTTTCGCTAACAAAAATGGAGAGTCTATTTCCCCTAATAACAGTTTTTGGAGAAAAAGAATACCAGAAACGCGTCTTCGATTTATTAAAGAAGGAAGATTAAGGAGACGAAGCCTACTTGAGTAATGTGGGAGGGGCCTAATTGGCTCCCAGTTTAGGCCACGTAGGGCGAACAAAAGGAATTGTTTTTGGACCGACTCAATACGTTGCTGGTGAACGGCATATTGAGGACTCCAAACTGGTGAGCAGTATTCTAATACAGGGCGAACCAATGATGTAAATAAGACCTTGGTGATGTAGGGATCATTAAACTCCCTAGACCAACGCTTTATAAAACCTAGCAAAGATGTTGCTTTATTAGTCACTGATGAAATGTGCAGCAGGAAGTTTAGTTTGGGATCAAAAATGATGCCCAAATCGTCAACGGAAAAACCTCTATTTAGGATAGCGCCATTCATGTAGTAAGTAGCAAGAAACGGCGAACGACGACAAAATGTCATAGATGAGCATTTCAGTGTGTTGAGATGGAGGTGATTTAACTTACACCACTTACTAAGCTTATTAATGTCCGCTTGCAAAATGGAATTAAATGAAAAGCAAAGTTTAACGTCATCAGCAAACATAAATACATGAGAGTTATTTAAAACATTAGGTAAATCGTTTATAAACAAAGTGAAGAGTAGTGGGCCCAGATGACTTCCTTGGGGAACACCAGATAAGACATTAACATTTTTAGAGAGCGAAGTTCTAAACAAAACTCTTTGAGTTCTATTGGTGAGGTAAGACTTTAACCAAGAAAGAAGATTAGGAGAAAAACCTAGCAGACCAAGTTTCATTAACAACAGTTTATGATCAACACTATCAAACGCTTTGCTGAAATCAGTGTAAATAACATCCGTTTGAGATTTATTACGAAAACCTTCATGAACCAAAGTACTGAATTCAAGAAGATTTGTAAGTGATGAACGTCCCTTCAAAAATCCATGCTGATGCGGAGAAATTAAAGATTTGCATTGGTGTTTCAGATTCATCGAAATCATTTCCTCAAAAAGTTTTGGAATAGCCGAGAGTTAAGCTATACCTCTGTAATTATATATGTCCGATTTGTTTCCTTTTTTAAATAAGGGAATTATAAATGAATTATTCCAAAAAGAGGGAAAGCGACCAGATTCAATGGAGAGAGTAAAAAGCCTTAACAAAGGTACTGTTAACGAACGAGAGCATGTCTTCAGAATACAACTGGGAACGTTGTCCGGACCAGGTAAAAATGAACACTTCAAGGAGGCTAAACCGATTATGAGTGATTCTTCAGAAATCCTTGGCATATAAATAAGGTTGGACTGATGAATATAGTACGGGTAAGAGCCGGTGGAAGGCAGCGCATTAGAGTAAGTCAATTGGAAAAAATTAGCAAAAAGATCAGCTATATTAGAGTCAGAGTCCGCTGTTTCCGCATTAAAAAAGTATGACGAAGGAGATGCGTTTGAACGCCGTTTAGAATTTACAAATTTATAAAATTGCTTTGGATTTTGGAAAAAATCGGCTTTACAACGCGATAAGTAATCATTATAGCATTGCTTATTTAATATGAGGAACTTAGATTTTGCTGAGTTGTATCTAATATAATCGATATGTGATTGGGTTTTTTTGAAGCGCTTAAAGCACCTTGATTTTACGTTTTTCAAATTCGAGAGGGTACGAGTGAACCAGGGAGGCTTTGTTGAGGTGTTTTCACAAAAGGTGTTGGGCATACAAACATCAAAAGCTGCATAAAGAGTTGAGTAAAAACGCTCAACGGCAGTGTCCAAATCTACGCCATTAAAAAGATTATACCAGTCAATCATCAACAGCATAGAATCAAGGCGGGCAAACTTAGTTTTACGAAAGCATTTTCGCCGATGAGGTTGAGAAGATGGGTTGATATAAGTTGAAGAATTAAGGGCAAGATTGATTTCAAGTGTAGGGTGATACGAATCTTCAGGAAGCGATAAAGGATGACATCGCTTAATATTTATAGATGAAGAATCTCTTACGAAAACCAAGTCGAGAAGTCTGTTGGATGAGTTGATTATCGTGTTCAATTGAAACATGGGAAAGTCAAACAGCTCACCTAAAAAATCATTATGTGCTGAAGGGATTAGATAAGGAACATCCAGTTGGTTTTGCCACGATACATGAGGTAAATTAAAGTCACCCAAGATGATTAAATGATCACGATCACGGAGAGAAGAGAAAATATTTTTGAAGACAACTGCGTGGTAATTATATACAGAAATGTCAGACGCTGGAGGAATATAGCAGCAAATTATGAAGACATTAGTGTCTTGCCGAATAATTTTCACACAAATTGTTTCGATATAATGAGGGACGTCAATGCTCACCATCTCACTGGAAAGGTCAGATTTGATGGCAACCAGTACGCCTCCACCTCGATGCGCAGGTCTATCATTTCTGTAAACCACATATTGACTTGAAAAACACTCTGAGCTTAAAACGTTAGGTTTGAGCCAAGTCTCAGAAAACGCAATGACATGGGAGGTAAAAGAGATACTATTTAGATAAAGAGATGTTAATTTGCTAAGCAGACCCCTCACATTTTGATAAGTAATATTAATTTCAGGAGTTAGTAAATTTAGTTTTTTGATATAGTTGAACTAGGTAGAGAGAACAGATCTAGCAGGACGGTTGTTAGATACTGTGAACTCATGAACAACAGTATGCTCAGGCCAAAAAGATGGGGACACAATAGTATTAAAAAGTGTGATAGGGACAAAAATCTTAAACGAGGATATATCTCTAGCCTTACTAAACTTAAATTTTCTGACTATGATATCCGAGGCAGGAAATTCTTTATGTATGAAAGCAATAAGGTCATCTTCAGCAGTGTTTACATGCAGGCGGGACACAAAAATATGCTTCTTTGGCGCAATTGCTTTAAGACTGCAAGAACGACGCACACCGGTAGAAGCGGCAACGTCTGAAGTAAAAGTTGCAGTAGAAGTATTAGGCGTTACCACAGCATTAGTGCTTAAGTTAATTATTGGGATAGCAATTTCAGCTGTAGCCATTGGAGCAGTAGTAGCAGCAGAACCATTTTCGATGGCTTCAGTTCTATCACTTGGAGCAGTAACTAAAATTCTATTCGCAGCTAATGCCGCGGCACCAATACTCTCGTCTCCGTCAACAAGCATTTTGGCAGCATCACTTTCCACAATATTAGTGCCACGGTTTAATTCCGACGGCATATCAACAGTAAGAGGCGTCACAAAAACAGGTGTTGTTGTTTCCGTATTAGGAGTAGCAGGCAATGAAGAAACGTCTATAGTCAGATGATTAGATTTCTTTCTCTTTGGCGACTCACTTAAAACTTTCAGTGAGAGGAAGTTAGACTCTAGATCGTTGAACTTCTTCACGAAAGAGCATAAGTCAGAGTGAAGACTCTTAAAACCATCCCGCGTTTGACGCATGAATGCTCTCATCTCCAATTCAACAGTGCGGCAACTATCGCAAGTCCAATTCAGCCCAATCCTTTTTCGAATTGTGTCTCGGACACGTCCAGTGAGACCTGCACATTTAATGTGTGCATAATTATCACATAGCCAGATCGTCGGCTATAAGTTGTCTTCTGTCACACGTTGAGATGCAGCAAGCAAGCATATTACAAGTATTCGCACTAGGCAGTGTGCACTGTAGCCGAATAAAAGTTCAAAGCAGATGATAAGAAATTTTTTCGGCTCAGCAGTAATCAGAGAGCAAGTGCAAGTAAATAACTGTATTGTTAATCTGGGCAGTCAGATGATCAGCATGTTAATAGGAGAAGAGTACGCAATCACACTCTTTTTAGTTGAGAAGAGAGGCACAAAAAGCGAGCGGCTGCAGACACACAGGAAAAAGTCTAAAATTATTTTACAATTTCGATTTTTGTTGCAGTTAAAACTTTAACTTCAATTGAATGTTAATGATGTTGTTTGAAACACCGAAAAATTTAATGTATGATTAGGCACAATAATTTAATTATAAGCGGTCAACAGCACAACAATTTTCGGATTTAAGTAGAGCGGCAAAAACACGACTTGCTTCAGTGAAGTGAAGTTTAACATAGTGAATATAGTGAAAACTACTTGTCAAGAATGACAGTACTAGTGGAGAGAACGCGTAAGAGAGCAGAGTGGAGAGTTGGCATTGGGAGAATACGCGAGGGAGAGATCAGGGAGTCTTGTTCGAGAAGCGGCTGAGTGAAGACGTGAATTGTAGAGCTCAAGATAATGAAGTCTTAATAATATCATTTGTATCTTAAAACTATTAAATAAACCACTTATGCTTATTCCTGACAAATCAGAAGTGGGATACAAACTTACGGCTTCATTATAGACAAAAGTGTTAAAACTTATTTTCGCAAATGGTGAAATAATTTAATGTGGCGAGCAAGACGCGGGGAAAGAAAAGAGACGCAACGGCTTAAAGCAAAACGGTCCAAAGTTCCCATAGAAGTAAAAGAGACAGATATAGAAGCTAAACAAATAGTGTGGAAAAAAAAAAAAAAAAGACGCAACGGCATAAAGCAAAACGGTCGAGAAATTTCCATAAAATTAGGTTGCGAGACTTTAAAGGCGAGATCGAGAAGCGACAAGAGCAAACCAGAAGGGTGAGGCAAACGGTCGTGAAAGATATCTCCACGAAAGGAAGACAACCAAAAGACAAAGTTAAGTCGAAAAGAAAAAGGAAAACTGTCATCTCGAAAAGTACGCCAGTGTATCGATAATAACGATAATTCTATCGATAACAAGGGAGACTGTCATCACTAGAAAAGCGAGAGACAATAAGAAAACGAAAAAACGGGAAAAAGTGTGGCAAAAGGAAAAAGCTTCAAGGAAAATGCTAGTAAAATTAAACACACTACGCGTCGTGGAATTGGATGTTATCCTACAGACAAATAATATCCAAATTACGGGAAACAAACAATCGAAGATCGATGCACTAACGCAGGTTCTAGGAATGGACCAAATTGAAACGGATGATTATGGAATTTCAGTGGAAAATAGTATGATGCAAAGGCAAATGGATGAACTGAAGCAAATGATATCAACTCTATCAGAAGCAGTAGCGTCAATAAACATACGAACACAAGTTTTATCTGCGGATCAGCAAAGGCTTGAAGCACGGACCGCAGAACGAGAAGATGTTCATCGCCAAGAGTTGGATCAGCAAGTTGAGACACAACGATTGAGTCCACGTGAAGTATATGGTAATAGCTCCATGAAAGATGTCATTGGAATGTTACCTGAGTTTGATCCAATAAAACAAAATTTATCATCGGAACAGTTTATTACTAAAGTAGAGCAGTTGAAAGAAATTTATGAGTGGAATAATGCCACCATATTGTTCGCTGTTCAGCACAAATTAAAAGGAGTGGCCAAGGATTGGATAGATGCTCAAGCAGTATATAGATCATGGGAGCAATTTAAAAATGCGCTACTTAAAGATTTTCCAAGTGTTGTAAATGTAGCAGACGTGCACCGGCAAATGATGAGACGAAAGAGAAAGTTTAATGAGACAATAATCGAATACTTTTATACCATGATGGCAATCGGAAGGAAAGCTAACATGGACGAACGATCCATAAACTCATATATAATCAACGGATTAAATCAACATGAGTCAACAAAAGCATTACTAGCAATGAAATTATCCACATGTGCAGAATTGTGTCGATCATTGGAAAATATGAAATCCTCTCAAGAATGGTCACAATACAAGTCCATCGAGTATGGATCAGCAGGGTATACGAAACCAACAGAATTAAGCAGCAACGAAATAAAGGCTAAAGGTCCAAAATGTTTCAATTGTAATGAATTTGGTCACATTGCAGCTAAATGCCCAGCTCCACAGAAAAAGAAATTACGGTGTACATACTGCCAGAAATTGGGACATGAAGAAAAAGATTGCAAACTCAAGGGATCAACGGTATCACAAGTTGAAGATCCAAAGGATAATGTTTGCCCACCGATTATGAAAAAAGTTTATATCGGAGGTCATGAATATGAAGCGTTTGTAGACACTGGTAGCGATAATACCTTAATTCAGGAGTCTCAAGTACCCAAAAGAGCGATTCGACAGAATTCAGTAAAGCGTTTGCAAGGTTTTGGAGGTGCAATCGTCGAGTCAAAAGAATGTATCTTGACGGAGTTCAAAATGGATAATCAACGTTTGTATACGAGAATTCAAGTGGTACCAGACGAGGTACTACAATACACAGTTCTGCTAGGAAGAGACATTTTGTGCAACGGAAAAAAAGAGTCCAATATCGAACCAGAGTTAGTAGCTCAAAGCGAGAATACATGCGAGTTCGATATAGGCGCTGAGGCCAAGGGTCCTCAGCGCCAGCAGGTGAGTGATCTATTGAAGTCATATAATGAATGCTTTGCCGAAAATTTTTCAAACATTGGCAGATGCAAATCAACGGTGATGGAAATCAAGGTGTCAACAACAAAACCAATAGTGGGACGACGATACCAAGTTCCATTTGCAAAGAGGGATGCTTTACGATCAGTAGTAGATGAACTGCTAAAACACAACATTATCCAACGTAGCGGGTCACCACATGCAGCATCATCGATTTTGGTGCCAAAACCCAACGGAGAACATAGATTATGTGTGGACTTCAGGGCACTCAACGAAGTCACTGTTAAACAACATTACCCGATGCCATTAGTCGAGGAGCAGCTAGCAAAATTGGCAGGAAATCGATACTTCACTACACTGGATATGACATCTGGTTACTATCAAGTAGAAATGAGCAAAGAAAGCAAGGAATTCACAGCTTTTATGACACCCGACGGATTATTTGAATTTAATGTCATGCCTTTTGGATTGATCAACGCACCAATGGTTTTCCAAAAGATTATTGCGGATATTATAAGAAAACTGGAATATCAACGAAATATAATTAGCTATGTGGATGAAGTTATTATATCATCAAAAACAATTGAGGAAGGAATGATCATTTTAAATGAATTTCTAGAAGCAATTAAGTCAGAAGGATTAACTCTTCGCCCATCAAAATGTAAATTTATGAAAACCGAAGTACAATTTCTAGGCCACGTAATAACAGGGGATGGTATTCAACCAGGAAAAGAGAAGACAAAATGTATTGCAGAATATCCACAGCCAAGGAATGAGATAGAAATACGCAGATTCTTAGGAATCACAGGATTCTTCCGAAAATTTGTTAAAAATTATAGCTTAATAGCACAACCATTGAGCATGCTTTTAAAGAAAAATGAGAAATTTATATGGACGCACAAACAAAGCGAAGCTTTCAATAGCCTAAAAGAAGCTATTACGACACAACCGGTTTTGGGATTATATGACCCAAATAAAAAGCACGAAGTTCATACAGATGCTAGTAGCTCAGGAATAGCAGCAATATTATTTCAAGAAGAGGAAATGGAGACAAAGCCAATATTTTATTTCAGTAGAGTTTGTACGGATGCAGAAAGTCGCTACTCAAGTCACGCACTGGAAGTATTAGCAATAGCAGAAGCGTTGGAGAGATTTCGCATATATCTTCTTGGATCAAAATTTGTAGTAATCACGGATTGTAATGCTGTGGCAACGTTAAAGAACTCAACGGCTCTTCAACCACCCATTGCTCGTTGGTGGCTAAGACTACAGGAATTTGATTTTACATGCAAACATAGACCAGGACAAGAACTACCACATGTAGATGGATTGAGTCGTCAGCCAGTTCTAAAAGAAGAAAGTATATTACAGGAAACTGAACGAATTTATAAAATTACACCGATTGATGAAGATTGGGTGTATACTATGCAAATGCAAGATCCGAAAATAAAAGAAGTCTTTGAAGTATTCAAGAACAAAGATGTTAACTGTAATTGGAAACAAGTGAACAAAGACTATTCTGTTTCGCAAAGCAGACTATTTCGAAAAACCGATAAAGGAGACAAATTAGTAGTTCCTCAAGCAATTCGATGGAGGATCACTAAGAGCAATCATGATGATGTAGGTCATTACAGCATACAGAAAACTTTGGATAGGATAAGCCGTCATTTTTGGTTTCCAAGGATGAGAAATTTTGTAAAGTCGTACATAGATGCGTGCCCAGAATGTTGTGTAAACAAAGTAAAAGGTGGAAAACCAGATGGAGAACTGCATTTACAAGAAGTAATACCAATACCATTTCGGTCCATAAATATTGATCACATTGGACCTTTTATAAAGAGCAAGAGTGGAAATTGTCACATTTTAGTAATGGTTTGCGCATTTACTAAGTATACCATTCTGGTAGCCACACGTAATACAAAGACAGCCCCGGTAATAAAAGCTCTTAAACAAATATTTAGTATTTTTGGCCAACCAGTACGTATAACATCAGATAGAGGCACATCGTTCACATCAAAGGAGTTTGAAGAATTTGTCAAAAACAATGGAATACAACATATAAAAACAGCAGTACGCACGCCCCGAGCTAATGGCCAAGCAGAAAGGATGAATAAAACACTTTTAAATGCTCTGAAAACTTGTACAGACAAAGACAAAGATTGGGATCAGAATATATGTAAAATACAGTGGAGTATGAATACGCACGTAAGCTCAACAACGAAATTTACTCCAAATGATCTAGTATTTAATTTTAATCCCAGAGATGTAACATGCAATCAGCTTATCCAAGCAATAACCGAGGATTGCTACGAAAAACTAGATGTACAAGGAAATCGAACTCAGGCAGCGGCAAACATCAAAGCAGAACAGAAAAAATGGAAAGAACGGTACGACACAAAGCACTGCCACCCACGAAAATTTGAAGTTGATGATTTGGTCGTCGTTGATTACAATCCGATAGCGACAGGAGAAACACACAAACTAGATCCAGCTTTTAAAGGACCATATGTCGTCAGCAAAGTTTTGGGAAACGATCGTTACATAGTAGAAGACTTACCGGATCGTTCCATATCTCAACGACGATATAGTAATGTTATGTCAAACGACCATATGAAGCCATGGTGTGCTTTAATTCCGAATTTGGACATCGTAGAGGAATGCTACAACTACATAAGTGACGACGAAAACGAGTCAGGAAAGGCCGGATGTCAAGAATGACAGTACTAGTGGAGAGAACGCGTAAGAGAGCAGAGTGGAGAGTTGGCATTGGGAGAATACGCGAGGGAGAGATCAGGGAGTCTTGTTCGAGAAGCGGCTGAGTGAAGACGTGAATTGTAGAGCTCAAGATAATGAAGTCTTAATAATATCATTTGTATCTTAAAACTATTAAATAAACCACTTTTGCTTATTCCTGACATACTGGTGAGTGGTCCGATTCTGCTAGTGTCTCTGCCGTTATGCAATTGTGCGCGATTCCCCTGGTGATTGCAAAGTCTATTAGATCTGGGAGCTTGCGTGCTTATTCGGTGAGGCATAGCCTGGGTTGATGATTGTGTTATACAGCTGTTTGCCTTTAGGATTTACCAGGCGGGATCCCCAATGAGGGTGCTTGGCGTTGTAGTCTCCTGCAGCAATAAATCGTACTCCGAGTGTATTGAAGAAATCAGTAAACTCTTTTTCCGAGATTGAGAATCGTGGTGGACAGTAAAGTGCAGCCACGGTTGTACTGCCGAAAGTGGTTTGGAAACTTATTGAAGTTGCTTGTAGGTATTGTTTGGCAAATCCATTGTGTAGACAGTGTTTAATCCGGTTTTTGATTAGGATACCAGTTCCTCCGTGAGCCTTATCATTTGAGTCCAGAAACAGTGACAATTCTTGTTTGTGCTTGGAAATGCCGTTTGCATTCCAGAGGCCTATATGTAGTGCTGACATTATTTGTTATTGTCCATAAGCTTTTGAATAAGCAGGTTCTGACTCCGCATCAGTTCCTGCATGCAATTTTGCATGAACGTCATGAAATTTGTCATGTTTTGATTTATGGGGTTCTGGCCAAGTACGGATGGACTTGGGGCTGCGGGATCTACTATTTGAGTGGGCTGTGCATTGCGTAGCACGCTTGCAAAAGTTACTCCAGGAGTAGTTGTTATTGGAGTCGCTGATGATCTTACGGCTCTTGAGAAAAATATTCCCGGTGTTGTTTGGGAGGGAATTAGTGCCGAGCCCTGGATGCGAGCCGTTGATTTCTTCGCGTTGAGGCGGGCCTTGAGTTCTTTATAAACAGGGCATCCTCTGTAGTTCGCTGTGTGATTACCACCACAATTGCCGCACTTCCTTGTATTTGTATTTGATTTGTCATCGGTGCAGACACAATCTTTCTGAGTTTGTCCACAGCCAACGCAAACTGGGCGAAGGCTGCAGAAGGACTTTGTGTGCCCAAACTCCTGGCAATTAGTGCATTGTACCGGGTGTGTCCTCTTATGCGGCTCTTCGACAGTAATTCTGCGATGTAGCAGAAGTTGAAGATTGTATATAGGGTGCACTGTGTTAGGTTTAAGTTTTTTATCGCATGTGGGCTGTAACTCCACTTTGAATAGAGGTTGCGGCACTTTATTTCTGTTCAGTATGTTTGAGACGGACTTTACCTCAAAGCCCTTCTCTTCCAATGCTTCCACTATTTCCTGCGTCGGAACCGTTGGTTCAATGCCTTTGATAACCACTTGAAGGCCATTAGCTGGAATGTGTAGAAATTCATACTTTCCTTTCTAAAGTACTTTTCAATAGAACGATAGAATTCTTCACTTTTGGCTTGCACTTTGGTCTCTTTTATGTTACCCCTATTGAGTGGTGTCACATAAAAGTTGTTTTGACCAACTAGCGCTACCAGTGTTGCCACCAGTGAAGTGCAGTTTGCACCACGAATATAGAATGGTGGTGGCTTGGCTACAGAGGGTTTAATTTCGGAAACTCCTTCTTGGGATTCCGGCTGATTTGCCAATATTTGGAATCTATTGCTTTCCAAAGCTTTTCGTTCAACAATGTTGTTTTTTGACATTTTGGGAGTGTTGCCTCTTTTTGTCTGAGGGCTAAGCTTTCGCTTGTTTATATTAATGTATCTGTCCATACCAGTCTGAACAGGTGACTTTGGATTCACCGTCACTGGTTGGGCAGTTTTTGTTGAGGTAGTCTGCTGGACGGTGATTGAAGCTATTGTAGACTTTGCAGCTGTTGAAGTTGTCGTTGAAGCAGTAGATGCAATTGTTCTTGGTGTGAGCGCGCTGACGGCGGTCGGCGAAACCAATGACCCAATTAACACTTCAGGTGTCAGCGAATTTGACGGTGATACGCATTGGGCGCTCCAAGACAAATTGTTGTTGCTGGTTGGCGTGAGCACTTTGCTCGTACTTGCACTTTTGGATTCAGCACTTGTTGTTGTTGTGGTGGTCGGAGACACTACTGAGAAATATGCATTGTTGCGTTGTATAGAGAGCCGACGCTCGTTTTGTTGCTGAAGAATTTGTTCTTGTAGCTTCTGCTGGCGAGAGTCTAGTGAAAAAGGGCCCGAGTTAATTTCTTTACACGTTGGCATTACTAGTAAATTTAGTTATTCACTAAGTATTGCTATTTGTATTTACAAATAACAATATAATTGTGATTGGGCGTCTCTGTGGCGACTGAGAGCCCTGTCACTTGTTTTATTTTAATTGATTGAAGGTTGACACTGAAGAAATTGCGGAGCGCGACAAAAAATACGTCCGAACGCTTTGAACATCGACGGCCACGCTTAACCCTTTCCAGAGTTTTTTTGTGTGATTCTTCGTACGTTTTTATAACATTTTCGATCACAGTTTGGGCTGACGCAGCAGCAGCATCAGCAACAATACCAGCAAAAGAGGCGGCAGCTTCTGGTTTTGGATTATTATCCGGCTTTTTAATGGGATATGGTTAACGAAGTGGGAAATTCCCTTTGCGGTTTGCTCCTGATGTCTTTGTTTTTGGCATTTCACTGATTGATATGCTGATTATTAAGTTGTTTTTTTTTATTTTATTGTCTTTCGCTTTTCTTGTGATGACAGTCTCACTTTTTCAATTGTTATCGATAGATACTATCGTTATTATTGATACACTGGCGTACTTTTCAAGAAGACAGTTTTCCTTTTTCTTTCCAACTTAACTTTGTCTTTTGGTTGCCTTCCTTTCGTGGAGATATCTTTCACGACCAGTTGCCTCATCCTTATGGTTTGCTCTTGTCACTTCTCGATCTCGTCTTTAAAGTCTCGCAACCTAATTTTATGGAAAATTCTCGACCGTTTTGCTTTATGCCGTTGCGTCTTTTTTTTCCACACTATTTGTTTAGCTTCTATACTTGACACTTTTAGTTTTATGGGAACTTTGGACCGTTTTGCTTTAAGCCGTTGCGTCTCTTTTCTTTTCAGTTTCTGGCAGTATGAACACCGTAATTTCTTTTTCAGTGGAGCTGGGCATTTGGCTGCAAAGTGACCAAATTCATTACAGATGAAACATTTTGGACCTTTAGCCTCTTCTTCGTTGCCAAATGACTTTGCTTAACCCTTTCCAGAGTTTTTTGTGTGATTCTACGGACGTTTTTATTACATTTTCGATGACAGTTTGCGCTGACCCAGCAGCACCACCAATACCAGCAACAGATGCGGCAGCTTTTGGTTTTGGATTATTATCCGGCTTATTAATGGGATATGGTTAACGAAATGGGAAATTCCCTTTGCGGTTTGATCCTGTTGTCTTTGTTTTTGGCATTTTACTGATGGATATGATGATTGTTAAGTTGTTTTGTTTTTTAATTTATTCTCACTTTTTCCCTTGTTATCGATAGATATTATCATTATTATCGATACACTGGCGTACTTTTCGAGATGACAGTTTTCCTTTTTCTTTCCAACCTAACTTTGTCTTTTTGTTGCCTTCCTTTCGTGGAGATATCTTTCACGACCATTTGCCTCATCCTTATGGTTTGCTCTTGTCGCTTCTCGATCTCGTCTTTAAAGTCTCGCAACCTAATTTTATGGAAAATTCTCGACCGTTTTTTGTTTAGCTTCTATATTTGTCTCTTTTACTTTTATGGGAACTTTGAAGCGTTTTGCTTTAAGCCGTTGAGTCTGTTTTCTTTTTAATTTCTGGCAGTACGAACACCGTAATTTCTTTTTCAGTAGAGCCGGGCATTTGGCTGCAAAGTGACCAAATTCATTACAATTGAAACATTTTGGACCTTTAGTCTCTTCTTCGCTGCCAAATGACTTGCTTAACCCTTTCCAAAGTTTTTTTGTGTGATTCTTCATGCATTTTTATAACATTTTCGATGATAGTTTGGGCTGACGCAGCAGCAGCATCAGCAACAATACCAGCAAAAGAGGCGGCAGCTTCTAGTTTTGGATTATTATCCGGCTTATTAATGGGATATGGTTAACGAAGTGGGAAATTCCCTTTGCGGTTTGCTCCTGATGTCTTTGTTTTTCACTGATTGATATGCTGATTATTAAGTTGTTTTTTTTTATTTTATTGTCTTTCGCTTTTCTTGTGATGACAGTCTCACTTTTTCAATTGTTATCGATAGATACAATCGTTATTATTGATACACTGGCGTACTTTTCAAGAAGACAGTTTTCCTTTTTCTTTCCAACTTAACTTTGTCTTTTGTTGCCTTCCTTTCGTGGAGATATCTTTCACGACCAGTTGCCATATCCATATGGTTTGCTCTTGTCACTTCTCGATGTCGTCTTTGAAGTCTCGCAACCTAATTTTATGGAAAATTCGCGACCGTTTTGCTTTATGCCGTTGCGTCTTTTTTTTCCACACTATTTGTTTAGCTTCTATATTTGTCTCTTTTACTTTTATGGAAACTTTGAAGCGTTTTGCTTTAAGCCGTTGAGTCTCTTTTCTTTCCAATTTCTGGCAGTACGAACACCGTAATTTCTTTTTCAATGGAGCCGGGCATTTGGCTGCAAAGTGACCAAATTCATTACAATTGAAACATTTCGAACCTTTAGCCTCTTCTTCATTGCCAAATGACTTTGCTCAACCCTTTCCAGAGTTTTTTTGTGTGATTCTTCGTACGTTTTTATAACATTTTCGATGACAGTTTGGGCTGGCGCATCAGCAGCATCAGCAACAATACCAGCAAAAGAGGCGGCAGCTTCTGGGTTTGGTTTGTTATCCGGCTTATGAATAGGATACCGTTTACGAAATGGGAAATCCCCTTTGCGGTTTGCTCCTGATGTCTTTGTTTTTGGCATTTTACTGATTGATATGCTGATTATTAAGTTGTTTTTTTTTATTTTATTATCTTTCGCTTTTCTTGTGATGGCAGTCTCACTTTTTCCCTTGTTATCGATAGATTTTATCGATACACTGGCGTACGTTTCGAGATGACAGATTTCCTTTTTCTTTCCAACTTAACTTTGTCTTTTGGTTGTCTTTCTTTCGTGGAGATAGCTTTCACGACCGTTTGCCTCACCCATTATGGTTTGCTCTTGTCGGTTCTCGATCTCATCTTTAAAGTCTCGCAACCTAATTTTATGGAAAATTCGCGACCGTTTTGCTTTCAGCCGTTGCGTCTCTTTTCTTTTTAGTTTCTGGCAGTATGAACACCGTGGAGCCGGCTATTTGGCTGCAAAGTGACCAAATTCATTACAATTGAAACATTTTTGACCTTTAGCCTTTCCTTTGTTGCCAAATGACTTTGCTTATCGCTATTCAGAGTTTTTTTGTGCGATTCTACGTGCGTTTTTATTACATTTTTGATGACAGTTTACGCTGACGCAGCAGCAGCACCAAATCCATCAACAGAGGCGGCAGCTTCTGGTTTTGGATTGTTATCTTCTGGACGTTGACGCGTACAATGCGCAGTACGTTCAAGAGGTCCAAGCGACACCAGGACAAATCCTGTTACGCGCGATCCCTATCAGACAGCATGCAAAAACGAAGTCGCGTGGATAACGGACGACAACTAAAATAATAATTAAGACTAACTACTAGATAGATAACTTAAAATAGTAGTTTTTAGAATAGATATAGAGAACTCTGATCCGATTACAGAATAAAGGCGGTTGTAGTCGGAACAGAGAACTTGAAAAGGTTCATGCAAAGAATAGTTGGAAGTACAGCGTGTTAAAGATAAAGGGACATAATTTCGGGTTAGTCTACAAGGAACAGATAGATTGACCTGATTGAGTAAATTAGGACAGTCTATTTGTCCATTCAAAAGATTGTGGATAAACAAAGTACCAAGCATTACTCTACGATTAAGTAAGGAGGGAAGGTTAATCAAAAGAAGTCTTTTAGAATAGGAGGGCAAGTTAACATTTCGATCCCAGTTTAAACCACGAAGAGCAAAAATTAAAAACTGTTTTTGAACAGATTCAATTTTTACTTGAGCAAAAATTAAAAACTGTTTTTGAACAGATTCAATTTTTACTTGGTGTGATCCATATTGTGGAGACCAAACACATGATCCATACTCCAAAATGGGGCGGATCAGTGAAATAAAAAGAGTCTTGGTTGTGTAAGGATCGTCAAATTCTTTCGACCATCGCTTAACGAAACCAAGATAACTCATGGCTTTATTGACAGTGATATTAATATGACGAGTAAAATTTAATTTGTGGTCCATGAGTACACCCAAATCATTAATTTCGTTCAAACGTTCAAGTGGGGTATTATTAAGATACTACACCACTAATTGGAAAGAGGATCTATGAAATGGCATGACCGTTACATTTCGAAACATTGAGTTTTAATAAGTTAATTTCACACCAAGTTTGAAAGTTACTAAGATCGACTTGAAGCCGATGTGGAGAACTTAAGTCTTTAAAACTAATACAAAGTTTAACATCATCAGCGTACATAAGCACGCGAGAGTGAGTTACAACTGACGGAAGGTCATTAATGAAGAGCGTAAA
Source organism: Drosophila prosaltans (assembly GCA_018151275.1). Lineage (NCBI taxonomy): Eukaryota > Metazoa > Arthropoda > Insecta > Diptera > Drosophilidae > Drosophila > Drosophila prosaltans. The sequence goes on from JAECWY010000051.1 coordinate 31,810, forward strand.
AAGCAATGATCCTAGATGGCTACCTTGTGGCACCCCCGAGGTCACATTGATGGTCTTCGAAAGATAAGTTTTAAATAAAACTTTTTGTGTACGGTTATTAAGATATTGTAAAATCCAATTAAGCAAAAGGCTTGGAATCCCAAGGAAGTTTCAACGGACAAAGTAAATAACTTAAGAATTGGGGAAATCAAAGTCTCAGTGCAAAACCTGAGTACACAACCAGGTATCCCATCAAGTCCTGGTGAGTACACGGGCTTCACTAAAGTAAGCACCCTGAGAAGCGAATCTTCATCGATCACAGGATTAAAGACGCAATTAGACCTTTTCAACTGATAGGGATATGAAAAGTTAGCTCGATGATCTTTGGAGGAATAGGTCGTTTTGAAAAAATCAGCAAACATATCGGCAATGGCCTGATCATCGTTTGCTTTATTATTTTCAAAACATAAATAGGACGGGTGCACTGCCACCTTTCGTTTGGCGTTACCGAAGTTATAAAATTGCTTAGGATCACGGGAGAACTGAAGTTTACAACGCCTAATGTAATCCTTATAGCATAGTGTATTAAGCACTGAAAAATTCGATCGAGCAACAGCATCAGACGGTCGACCCGATTTTTTGAACTTTTTATAATATCTAGACTTCACATTTTTCAAATTAGTTAACTCACGTGTAAACCATGGCGATTTGTTAGACAATACATGGGTCACACGTGGAACTCAAGCATCAAAAAGCGAAATGATAGTATCATAGAAAAAACAAATGGCAGCCTTCATACCATTACAGGAGTACAGATAAGACCAGTCTGTGGCAAGAATTAGCTCATTGAGCTTGAAAAAGTTAGTTTTACGAAAGCAACGGGTACGAGACGTCGAACTGGTACCAGCATTTGATAACCGAAAAGGTAGATCAATAGTTAAGTCCAAAGTTGGATGGAAACTGTCTTCGGGGACGACTAAGGGATCAATCCTCGAAACAGTACAGTTAGAAGAATCTAACATAAATATAAGATCTAGTGATCTCTCATGTTTGTTACGCACAGGATTAACTTGGGTTAGGGATAACTCAAGGAGACCGTCAACAAAGCAATGTGACTCACCTGATGGAAGCCATGAAACGTCAGGTAGATTAAAACCTACCAGAACGATAAATATGTCTGCATCAGAAAGAAGAGACAAAGCGAATAGCTTCTAAATGGCTAGAATATACCGTAATGTCAGAATTCGGTGGAATATACGAGCAAGTTAGAAATACAGAATATGATTTCAAACAAATTTTGACACGAACAAATTTAATGTCAAGAACAGCAGGTGGCATAACTATTTCTGAAGGAAGAGATGAATTTACGGCAATCAAAACTCCTCCACCATTTTTGGAGATTCATTCGCATCTATAGGTTGAAAATATTGTGGGAAAAACAGAGGCATCAGAAATGTCTGGCTTTAACCACGTTTCTGTAAAGACCAAGATATAAAAGTCAAAAGATTGACTATCTACAAAAAGCTTAGAAAGTTTAGATTTTAGTCCTCTAACCAGAATAAGGGACGAAATTAGTTTTTTGACCCGCCAGCTACTGACGAGCCAGAGGGTAGGGAAGGATTAGTTGTTAGTTAGGCAGACGAATCGGAGGCCGATTTTTCTTTTTCTTAGCCGTATACTCCTTTATAATCAAATGTTCCGGCCAAAAATCTTTGTGACAAATTTGGTTAAAGACATTTGGTGGGACACTGATTTTAAATGACGAGATGTCACGGGTGTATGAAAAACTAAACTTTTCCACCACAATGTTTGGCGCCACGACTTTTGCCCGGATATGGGCTATGACATCATCTGATGAAGTATTGGGGTCGAGCCGCGAAACAAAGATTTGCTTTTTTGGTGGAATGGCTATAAGAGATCTCAATGCGCCAGTCGCAACCGTAGCAACAACATTTTGCGCTGGAACTGCTGAGGCAGATGACGCCTTGAGAGCTCTTCTAGTTACTACTTTATTGGGATAATCCCTGGGAGTGGATATTCGCCCGGACACATCGGAAACTACAACCGATATCGGGTCAGTTTGCGGGGCACTATTACCAGGGGAAACGTCAATCGTCCCCGCAACTGCAGTCACTACTGGACTCCTAAACGATATCAGTTGCTGACCATTTGGAGTTATGGGGTCGTTCGACGATGCCGGAACCGACAGAAACAGAGATGCCGGCGTATCGGGAGAGAAATCTAGTGGGATAGTCTTCTTCCGCTTCGGTGATTCGTTCAATAGTTTATAACTATTAAACTGAGTTTCCAGAGACAAAAACTCATCACGAAGTTTCAGAAAGCCAGCCGACAGGGACTTAAAGCCCTGAGTAAGTGTTGAAGAACAAATTACAATTTATAGATTGCGTAATTTATTAATTCGGCACTAGATTCCACGAAAAAGAATTTTTATATGCGGGATTAAATAAAAAATGAAGCAAGCAAGTCGTCCCTGCCGACATTGAGTATACCCTGTACCAACTAAATATATTAAATAAATTCGCACACCCTCGAGATCTTCTTTGATTTAATTCAAAATTTTCATCGAATGCATGCTATCTCGCTCACACCTGGCATAGCTATTCTCGCACTTGTTGGTTTAGTACAAAAAGCACATTCGTATATCTCCTATATTTATTGTCCGATTTCGACTAAATTTGGTCAGATGTTGCATTTTGCCAAATAAGAATGTGAGTCCTTCAAAACTGCTCTAGTAATTCGTTTTTTCTAAATTGCGGGTGCGGAAGTGGGCGTGGCAAAAATTTTAAACTATCTAAACCAAGGGTGGGCACGTAGTGGCTCGCCGAGCTCGCGGAGCTCATTCCGTTATTTTTGTGGCAGAGCACAAGCAGAGAAAAAGGTCTCGATCGCGATTCCGAGCAGAGGTCATAAATGTGCGAGTTTGTAGGCAGAAGGACGCACAAGTAAATGCGGGAGGGGATAAAGGAAAAAAGGTCGAGATCGCGAGCTTTTTAATTTTAAGGACAATAATTATTTTCGGACGGACAATTGTGACGCTAAGCTTTTGAACATATAAATCGCATCGAGATCGGAAAAAACTTTCTTCGCACACTTTTCGTTTGTATCGAATCCCAAAAATGAATCGCTAAGGTATTCGATAATTATGTTTTTCACTTGATTGTCATTTTTAAGCCACAATTCACTCTCTTCATGTGGAATATCATTATCCACAACACTTTCCAGAGTTTTTTTGTGTGATTCTACGTACAACATATGCTGAATGTGCTGTGCTGAATGATTTTAATTATAACATGTGAACACTATACAACTCCCCTTTTTAAAGAATAACGTAATATAATGAAGTTATTGTGGATATAAAAAAAAAAAAATTACGTCTGTTTTTGAATATATATTTATCATATATGCATGCTTTTTATTTCTTTTATCTTTAATTAAAATATTATCCCTTTCTTCTATTGATTCTACTCTATATGGGCCTAGATACTTAGGTTCTAGCTTATGGCCCGTTTCATTTTTCAAAAGAACCCTATCACCTATTTCTTGTTCAAAATTATTTATTTTTCTATCATATAATTCTTTATTTTTAGCCTTATGCTCTTCTAGCATTAGTCTTTCCATTTTATAGGCTTGCTCTAATTTAAACTTAGCTTCTCTAGCATAATCATCTACATTATATAATGGATTTATATTATTTACTAGTGTCCCGGCAGACTTCGTACTGCCTCAATCGATAAATAAAAGACCTAATCTTTGTATAAATTAATTTTAAAACAAACAAAGCGAATCCGTTTTCATTCAATGCATTCTAAGCCTATCTACTTCTGACATATCAATACGACTATTTTCCTGATATTTGTATATCACGTGAGGTAGCTCTTCGCACATTTGATTGACTATGACGACCTAGGTCAGGTCGTCTTCTCCTCGGCATCGTAAATTGTAATTAATCAAAGTGAGGAAATTTTCCGCTCATTTAGCAGTAAAGTATCACTATCACATAAAAGAGCACATTACTTGGAATGTCACTATAACAAAGGATCACCAAAGTAATTAAAAATATTTTAATTATTTAATTTTATAATAATTGGTATAAATGTTTAACAAAATCAAAAAAAAACAAAAAAGAAGAAGAAACATATCATAAAAGCTTTCACTCCACCGTCTTCACCGGGAATTGAACCACCACCAAACATCGAGCCATCGCGCGACCTTCCTCTACTTACTACGCCACCGTGCTTACTTAACTTACTTAAGCTAGTTCGACATACGTATATAGCAAACGCATGGCATCCCGCTCTTTCAATTTCGTTCTGTGCAAGAACACAACTCAAATATTTCTGTCTCTCTCACACACCGCGTGGTGAAGAATTTTTGCATATGTATGTGTGTGCGTGAGCATTAAAATAAAAGAAAACGTTTGTATGGGAAATAGAAAAATGCTGTTGTGTATGATTTTCCCGGCAATTATTCGAATTTTTCTCACCTTTTAAACCTTCCCTGGACTTCCACAATTAATTCAAAACCAAAATTAGCCGAGTCGGTTTAGCTGTTCTCGAGTTTTAGCGAGACAAACAAAGAGCAATAGATTTATATATATATAGATTACAAAAAAGAGCACATTACTTGGAATGTCATTATCTACATACTACGGCACGCTTACTTAACTTAAGATAGTTCGAAACTTTTGTATGGGAAATAGAAAAATGCTGTTTTGAGGATTTTCCCGGCAATTATTTGAATTTTTCTCACCTTTTAAACCATCCCTGGACTTCCACAATTAATTCAAAACCAAAATTAGCCGAATCGGTTCAGCTGTTTTCGAGTTTAAGCGAGACTAACAAACAGCTATTGATTTTTATATATATAGATAGAATTAAATTGTTTTGGCAAATTGCTTTGTTTGCCAAAAACTAGCTCATATGGACAATAACCATGTGCCATAGAGGGCGTCGTGTTGAAACAATATGTAAAATATTGGAGCCAAACATCCCAGTCAGTTTTATCGACTGATATATATGATATATATTCATTAAAAGTTCTATGACTTCTTTATACTGTTCCCACTGTTTGGTGGTGATGCGCAGTAGACGTTATGTTGTCTACTTTTAGATATTTGCACAGATCGTTTATTATTGAATTTTTATATTCAACTAGCTGGCCCGGCAAGCGTTGCTCTGCCCCCTTTCTTACTTGCTGGCGAATTAAATGTTTAGTTCATCCATTAAATGTTCGACGTGGCAATTTTCAAATTTTTTGCTACGCACTTAACTTAGTTTAATACTATTGAGTATGCAATATTTTTTGTTTTGTTTGCAGGTGCATAAATAAACAAATTATTTGGTGCTCCCACCCTGGAACATGCCACGTATAATTGTCCGTGAGAAAAGCATGGCTCTTCTAAATTTACCCCACACATTTGAAGGGTTTGTCCTTGCGCTTTATTTATCGTCATTGCAAATGATAAACGCACTGGGAATTGAAGACGTTTCAATTCGAATGGCATGTCAGTTGATATCAATGGTTTTAATGGTATTAATACAACTTCTCCTCTTTCTTTGCCAGTTAGAATTGTTGCTTCGATTAAACTAGGCATTAATTTTTTTATACAAATTTTTGTTCCATTGCAAAGTTTTGGTGCATCAGTCATTAAATGTATGGCAGCACCACTGGTATATTAAAGCTATATGTTATACAACAGTATACGTTAGAGGTTTACATTGTATTGAAATGAATTCTTTAAAACGCCTTAAGTTAATTGGTTAAATTCAAAATTAGCTTTCTTTTGAAAAAAGCCCTTCTTTGGGCCACAACGAACATTTACAAAAAAAAAAAATGGGCAAAATTGGTTGTTTCCTGAATGACTTATTGAATTACAAAAAAACGGCTTACAATTTTATATATATAGATACCCATGTCCGAAATGAACGTCTTCATTGGACCGTACTTTAAAATAAAATAGAAGGATGGGCTAACTTCGGCCGTGCCGAAGTTCGTATACCCTTGCAAACTGTTATTTAAAAATTACATATTTACAATTGCATTAGAAAACATATAAAAGAAGTCAAATCTTCATTAAATGTTCGTGGCTTAAAAAAAAATGTAATTCGAAAAAAAAAATTTTTGATCTGATTGTTCCTATGATAGCATATAGTCCACCGATTGAAACTAAGCATTCTTATGGGAGCTATAAGATATAGTCAACCGATTCTAATGAAAGTTTCATGGTGGATATGCTAGAAAGTATACCAAACTCATAAACAACAAATTTAAAAATATTTGATTGAAAAACAACAAAGTTAAAGGTTAACCTCTATTCTTGTCCGATCGTTCCTATGGGAGCTATATGATATAGTCATCCGATCGGGATGATTCCGAGATGTACAATGCCTGCAGCAAAAAGAAGCCTGGGTGCAAAATTTCAGCTCTGTAGCTTTAAGGGTTTCAGAGGAGAAGCTGTTGATCCAGACAGCCAGACAGACGGACATGGCTATATCAACTCAGCTCGTCGTGCTGATCAATAATATATATACTTTATATAGTCGGAGATGCTTCCTTCTATGCGTTGCAAACTTCTGACCAAAATTAATACACCCTTTTTGCAAGGGTATAAAAATTCAAATATCGCTTTCGCAATAGTATTAGCGTTCTAATTTTGAACAGGGATGGCTACCAAATACTTTGTGAGGTGGCATATTATTCGTTGCCATTTTTAGATTTCGGTAGTGGACCTATAGTATCCACTATTACTCTGTAAAAGGCACTCATAGGCGCTTCTGTTAATGTCATTGGGGTCTTAGTATGTTTAGTCGTTTTCGACTTTTAGATTTTGGCACTACTTTCTTTTATTTGCGCGTCATATTTTTCCAATAGAAGTGTCTTTTTATTTTTATTAATTTTTTTGTTATGCCATTATGACCACCTTGGATTGGATCATTGTGATTTTCAGACAATATTGCTTTTTTTTCATTATTTATTATGGTCACCGGGTTGAGTAGCGCTACTCTTAATGATTTTAATATTTCATTGCCCATTTCTTTAAAAGTATCTATTGAAATAAATTCAAAGATTTTTTCCCACGGTGCCGTTTTGATATAACTTATTTTCAGTATACCGGCTTGCAATTCAAGCCTTTGAAAGAACTGACCTAAGTCAAGTTTTTCATTAGTATATAGGTCACCAATATCAATTCTTGCAATAACTTTATTTCCGTGTTTCAAGTAACACATTTTATTTGTTATATGCAAGGCCACTACTTTTCGTACCTCGTCATTATTTATAACTTGGTAATCGTTGGGCATAGAAGCATTTGGAGTACTTTGCCTTGGCAAAGTCTCTTTTTATACCCAGTACCCATAGGGTAAAAGGGTATAGTAAAGTCGCTAAAATGTATGTAACAGGCAGAAGGAAGCGTTTCCGACCCCATAAAGTATATCTATTCTTGATCAGCATCACCAGCCGAGTCGTTTGAGACATGTCGGTCTGTCCGTCCGTCTGTCCGTATGAACAGCTAGATCTCGGAGACTATAAGAGCTAGAGCTACCAAATTTGGTGTGAACATCAGTCTAATGTCAAAGCAGATCAAGTTTGTTTCAAATTTTAGCCACGCCCACTTCCGCCCCCGCAATTAAAAAAAAACGATAACTAGGGCTGCTTTAAAGATATCGAATTCTTACTTGGCGCACTTATATTATATATTATACCCAAACTGGACTAGCTGACCAAATTTTGTTGAAATCGGACAATAAACATCGGAGATATGCCTATATCCGTTTTGTACTGAAATGCCAAGGCGGCATTGGCAGATAAGAAAGAGCGAGATAGCATGCGTTCGCTGCTGCTGCATGAAAAGGAAAATTTTGTTTTGAATTGATTGCGATTTTGAGGTTGTTCGATCATTTGTCTAGTGACTACGCAGATCAAGAAAGTTTAAAATTTTTGCCACGCCCACTTCCGCCCCCGCAATTCAGAAAAAACTAATTATTAGAGCAGTTTTTGAGGAATTGGCACACCTAATAATGTGGCTAATATGCATCATCTGACCAATTTTAGTCGAAATCGGACAATAAATATCGGAGAAATACGAATGTGCATTTTGAACTTAATTGCCAAGGCGACACTAGCTGGAAAGAGTGAGCGAGATATTTTTTATTTTATTTTTTATGAAATTAATCGCTGTTTCGAGTTGGTACAGGGTATACTCAATGTCGGCAGTGACGACTTGCTTGCTTCATTATACCCTGTACCCATAGGGTAAAAGGGTATATTAAAGTCGCTAAAATGTATGTAACAGGTAGAAATATACATTCCTGACCCCATAAAGTATATATATTCTTGATCAGCATCACTAGCCGAGTCGATTGAGCCTTGTCCGTCCGTCTGTTCGTCTATCCGTCCGTCTGTCCGTCTATCCGTCCGTCTGTCCGTCCGTCCGTATGAACACCTAGAACACGAACACGAAGATTATATGAGCTAGAGCTTCCAAATTTAGTGGGAATATCCGTCTAGTGTCTACACAGGCCATGTTTGTTTCAAATTTTAGCCACGTCCACTTCCGCCCCCGCAATTTGGAAAAAACGAATACTAGAGCTGTATGAAAGATATCATATTCTTATTTGGCTAACCTAACTATATTGCCGATCTGGACCAGCTGACCAAAATTTGTCTGAATCGGACAATAAACATCGGAAATATGCCCATATTCTTTTTGTACTGAAACGCTTAGGGCGAGATTGGCTGACAGGAGTGAGCGAGATAGCATGCATTTCGCTGCTGCTGCATGTAAAGAAAATTTTTTGTATGAAATTGATGGCTATTTCTGAAGGTTTTTTTTAATGTATCTAGTTGGTACAGGGTATACTCAACGTCGGCAGGGACGACTTGCTTGCTTCATTTATTTCCTGCGCAGGATTTATTTTGTCTATAGTGACTTTCAGGACTTTGTTTTGAATATTTTTTTTGGAGCTAGGTGTTTTTAGGAGATAGGGTTGAGGGCGAGATGTCTTCCTTCTTTTTTTTTTTTCCCAGAAATAAAACGTAGATTGAAGAACTCCAAAAATTTCACTTCACACTTTTTTTTTTTCTTAAAAAAACTTTTCTTTTTCTCCTCATAAAAAAAAAAAAAATTATTAAAAATTACAGATTACACTACTTAGCATTACAGGCCGTGGTGAAAGCTCCGCCGTTCACCACTCCCGTCTCGCTCTCTCGCTCTCTACGTCATTGTGACGTAGACATCCCGGCCCCCTTGCAATATCCTGATTGCGAATGCCTCAAGGGTGTGGGCAGCTACCGGCCAGTGTCCACCCGAAGATGGTGCGCTGGGCCACGGGGAATCCGTCCCGACTCGCGCGGCAATCTGACCGTACGACTCGGGGGTATACGTCACCGCCCAACACCACGAAGATGGAGGCCGGAGCGTGGAAGCGCTCATCCGCCAGCCTCAGGTACGAGAACCGCCGGCACACGCTGTCATGGACGGGCCGAGCGGGAGTCCGGAACTGGAGGGCCGAATCCACCTGGAAGGCGACGTTTAGCTCGACGTCAGTCTCCACTGCCGACTTGACAACTGCCGTGCAAATCCGATCGGCCCCCAGATGGACCGTCGGCAAACCGAAACTGGCGGCAAGGGATGCCCGGATACGGCTGACCGGCGTGCAGGGGTCGAGCAGCGCTCTCGTCCGGAATGTTTTCGCACCAACCACAATAATTATGGTCGCCGTGGGCATCACCAACGTGGATGACAGGTTTAGGAGTCCTGTGAGCGAGGGAGGAGCAACGGAGGGTTTGGAGGCTTTCCTGGAGGAGGCGGCTGGCGGCTCCCGCGATGTCGAACGACGCTCCTCGTCGTGTAGCAGCGTATGGTGCCGCTGGTCGCACTTCTGGCATCGCCGTCCACTGCGGCAGGACTTGCCCGAATGCTCATGGGCCAAACAATTCGAGCAGTATTTGTTTATTAACACCGCTCGGAGCCTCTTCTCCGTAGCCAGTTTGAGAAATCGTTTGCATCTCTTCAAGGGGTGGACTCCTCGGCACACCCGGCACCGAAAGGTGTGAGACTCCCGGGAGCGTGTCTCCTCGGAGGGTTTGCGGCATTGGCGTGGACGTGGGGCCATGCTGGCAGGTCTTGTGATGGAAAAAACTGGAAAAAGAGGGCTAGAAATGAAAAGTTTCGGATTAGCCAAGGAATTACAATAATTGGAAAGAGCTGCAAATAGGAGGAGGAAATTAATCGCTACAGGAGGGTAGTAACAATAGTTTGGTGACGGGCCTTCGGATAGGGCCCCGCGTGGTCAGCAAGTCGACAACGCGAACTCGCTCGTCGGCGCCAGGATGAACTGCCTGGATTCGACCGAGTCGCCACTCGTTAGGTGGCAAGTTGTCCTCCTTAACGACAACCATGTCGTTGATCTGGAGATCTCTCATGGGTCGTTGCCATTTGTGCCTCTTGTGCATCTCCTTCAGGTACTCCTCCTTCCAGCGCAGACAAAGTTGCTGGTTTAGAGCCTTAAGGCGCCGCCATCGGTTGTGGATGGACTCGGCGAGCTGAGGGATTTCAGCTTCAGGAGCTGACAGGAGAGGCGCTCCGATCAGGAAATGACCGGGTGTCAGTGAGAGGAGCTCTGTAGGGTCATCTGATAAAGGAGCCAGTGGCCTAGAATTTAGGCAAGCCTCGACTTTTGTCAACAGCGTTGACAGCTCCTCGAAGGTGAATCGAGTGCCGGAAGCGGATTTGCGGAGCAAAGTCTTAAAACTTTTGACCCCAGCTTCCCATAAGCCACCCATATGCGGTGCTCCGGGCGGAATGAAACGCCAGTCTAGCTTATGGTGGCTGTACCGACTTGAGGCTGCGGATGCTACTGACTCCAGAAACTCTTTGGAGAGAAGTTTCTCGGCGCCAACAAAGGTCTTGCCGTTATCAGAATAAATGCTTTGCGGACATCCTCTGCGACCTATAAAACGCGCCAACGCGGCCAGGAATTTCTCAGTCGTCAGATCAGATGTGCATTCCAAGTGGATAGCCTTGGTGCTAAAACACACAAACACACACACATACCCCTTAGTGATGAGACAGGCTCGTCCTGTGTAATTTTTGATATCAAACGGGCCGGCAAAATCCACTCCCGTGTAGGTGAATGGCCTGGAAAAGGAAGACCGCTCCTTGGGCAGATCTCCCATTAGCTGCGTTTGGAGACGCTTTCTGTATATGATACAGACCTTACAGGACTTAGTCACATGTTTGACCAAATTTCGAATCTTGGGAATCCAGTATTTCGCGCGGATGATACGGATCATGAGCTGATTCCCCCCATGCAACGTTATGCGATGGGTGAAATCAGTAAGGAGTCGAGCAAAACGGCTGTCATACGGCAGAAGAACAGGATGACGTTCATCATACCGCAGAGAGCTGGAATTTTTAACCCGTCCGCTGGCTCGGATAATGCCATGGTGGTCAAGAAATGGATTTAAGGAAAGTATGGAGCTACGAGAGGCTATTTGTTGCTTGTTGCTTAGACTTTGGTATTCCTCAGCGTATACTCGACGCTGAGTCGAAATAGTGAGCGCTTGCTCTGCTGCTGCCAGGTCGCCTTGGGAAAGTTGAAGTGAGGTCGCCCTGGGACCTTTGCGACAATGGCGGATGAAACGCAGAATGTACGCAGAAACGCGCAATGCTCGGCTAAAGTCGGAGAAACGGTCGAGGAACTCTTCCGTCGGCGCGATCTTAGTGGTATGCACCTTAATGGTCCTTTGTTCGACGTCAGTCTCGGGGATAGACTTAAGTACTGGTGGCCATTGGCTGCGAGGCAATGTTAACCACTCTGGGCCGTGCCACCACAGGTCTGACTGCGCTAACTCGCTGGAGGAAACACCTCTACTTGCCAAATCGGCGGGGTTGTGTTCTGAACGAACATGATGCCATTGTTGGGCGTCGCAAATCTGTGTTATTTTCGCTACTCGATTTGCCACGAATGTGGTCCATCTGCACGGAGGTTTTTGAAGCCAGGACAATACAATGGTGGAGTCTGTCCACAGATGCAGATCAGGATTATCTACCGGCATGTAAGGGAGAATTGCAGCAGTCATCTCAGCCAAGAGGACTGCTCCGCACAATTCTAATCGAGGGAGAGAAACGGTTTTCACTGGGGCCACTCTTGTCTTGGAGGTAAGGAGATTCGTGAAGCTGTGATTCCCTATCACAGCTCGAACGTATAGCGCTGCACCATATGCTCGCTCGGATGCATCACAGAACCCGTGATGCTCAATGTGGACCTTTGGTTGAGAGTGTACCCATCTGGGAATACGGATTTCGTTGAGTGACTGGTAATTGGTCACAAACTGGCTCCACTGTTGGTCAAGATCGGACGGAAGTGGATCATCCCAACGGAGCTCACGTAGCCACAAAGTTTGCATAAACATCTTGGCACGCACAATGAAAGGAGATAACCAACCTGCTGGATCGAACAATTTAGAAATTTGGGACAAAACCTCGCGCTTCGAGTAGGAGGATTTTTGCTCCAGTGGAGAAGGAACGAAGAAAAACTCGTCAGTCGTGGCTCTCCATCGAATCCCCAGCGTCTTGGTTACACTAGCGTCATCGATTTCGAGAAACTCGGAATTTAACAGGTGGCTTGACGGAATATCACGCAGAAGCGGCTTATGATTGGCCGTCCACTTTCGTAGGGGGAAACCAGCGGACTCCATCGCACATGACAGCTCTTTAATGGCCTCACAGGCCTCGTGTTGCGTATGAGCACCAGCTAGTACGTCATCCACGTACATGAAACTGCGAATAACTTCACTAGCTCGAGGATATTGGGATTCCACATCACTTGCTAGCTGTTGGAGGACTCGAATCGCAAGGAAGGGGGCACAATTTACTCCAAATGTAACGGTTTTTAGCTCGAAATCGCTTAATTCGCCATTTGGTGTGCGGAACAAGATTCGCTGAAACGGAGTGTGTCGATGGTCAACAAGGATTTGCCGATACATCTTGGTAATATCGGCGTTGAAAACAAATCGGAAATATCTCCACTTAAGAAGTTGCATGGTTAGGTCGGATTGGAGGACCGGTCCTGTATGCAAGACATCGTTGAGACTCTGCCCATTAGTGGAGGAACTGGAGGCGTTGAACACTACGCGAACTTTAGTAGTGGTGCTTTCTGGCTTAAACACCGCATGATGTGGAAGGTAAAATACAGAGCTACCGTCTGCAGGACTAACCTTTCTCATATGACCAAGGTCTATGTACTCTTGGATCACCGAGTTATACTGAGCTTTGAGTTCTGGATTTTTGTTCAGTCGGCTCTCGTTCCGAAGGAACTGGGCTAATGCACCTGACCTGGAATGACCCAGCTGGATGTTGCTAGGCTCTCGGAATGGAAGGCTGACGATATATCGTCCCGAGGTGTCTCTTTTGGTGGTTCGGACGAAGTTCTCCTCACAATCGGAATCGGACTCTTTCATTCTCCTCACAGGGAGATCCTCCACCTCCCAAAATTTTGTGAGAAGTTTATCTAATTGGCTCTCTGGGGGATGCATAACTCGAGTGGAAAACGAGGAGATTGCCCGCTGGTCGATTTGGGACTCGTTAACTGGCCCTGTAAGTACCCACCCGAATATGGTCTCTTCTCCAAGAAGGGTGCCACAAATATTGGTTTCCTTGCCCTTCAAGGAAATTGCTGGAAGCACGTCAGACCCGAGCAGTAAATCTATTTGGGCACTGTGACGGAAATTCGGATCGGCAAGAGGCAAGTTGGGCAGGTTCTCTAAGGCACTCTCGCTAATGCTATGCGTCGGAAGATTGCCTGCCAAATACGGTAAGACATAGGCAGACGTGGGCACTCGCCGTTCTGGCATCAATGGAGAACCTATGACGAGCTGAGAAAGCTTATGGGCTTGAGCGGGAGTCGACATGGTCAGACCAGATATGTGAGCAGTCACTGTCTTGAATGGAAGTTTTATTTGGTTGAAAAGCCGCTCCGTTATAAAACTCCCTTCAGATCCTGGATCAATCAAAGCACGAGCCCTATAGGAAATTCCCTGATGACGCACGGTAACCATGGCGGTTCCCAAAAGGACTCGCTTCGCACTTGATGCAAAATAGCTTTGCGTGCGGATAGGTGGGTCTGCCGGAAGGTTTGAAACAGCGTTGGCTTGATTGCCCCTGGCATTTGAGCTGGGTAGCGCTAGCACTGGCGCAACGTTTCCACGATGAAGCAGGGTATTATGGCGACCGTTGCACGTGAAGCAATTATGTGCACTTGGACATTCTTTTAGTTGATGCTGACGTGCGAAACAATTGAGGCATAATTTGAGTTGCCTAATCTGTGTGACTCTATCATTGATGGACATTTGGAGAAAACGAGGACACAGACGGATTGGATGATTCTCCTTTGCACACACCTTGCATGTAGACGTGCCCACAGAGACCTTGGTTTTAAAAGTCTTAATATTCCTCTGGGTTTCTTTTCGGACAAATTGACTTGTCGATGGCTGACAACTCACAGTCATTGAATCTTCTAGTGATTCCAACGTAAGGACGCGATCTTCTAGAAACGCATTTAATTCGGACCAACATGGGATATCTCGTTTATTTTGGAGAGACTGCTCCCACATAGCTCGGGTAACCTTGGGCAGCTTGGAGCTAGCCCAAAAAACGAGCATGCTGTCCCAAGTAGATGTGTCTACGCCGTGAAGATTTAATGCTAGCAAGCATCCTTGGAAAGTGTTCAGCATCGTTCTCAGCGATGTGACGGACTCGGTAGGAATGGGCATTAAGCCGAACAGGACCTTGAGTTGACTATTGACAAGGAGTCTTGGATTCTCAAACCGCTCACAGAGGGCTTCCCAAGCTGATTCAAAACCATCATTGGTAAGTGGAGACTTAGCCACTAGAGCCTTGGCATCACCTCGTGTTTTAGAATTCAAATGGAATAACTTTTCGACAGGTGTTAACCGCGGATTGTCTATGTAGACAGCGGTGAAAAGGTCTCGAAATGTAGGCCAACGCAAAAAATCCCCGCTAAAGATTTCTGTGTCACATGGCGGAAGATTACAGCCTCTCGAAGCAACGCTAGGAACTGGCAACTGCGCTGGCATGGATGCTTTGTCAATGGACTCTGTAAGTAGAGACGCGCAACGTTCATAAACATCATAGCAATAAGCATATTTTGCTTCTAGGGTCGTAATATCTGCAGCGTCACCATCTTGCCGAATACTTTTGGAACAACGAACATACTCTTGTTCGGCTGTTGCCCATAAGGAGCGAATATGATCCTGTCGGATCTTCAGTGTGGAGATTGTGACTGCATTCTCAGACGGAGTGGTGATCATATCCTGGAAACGGCTGATACGATCACTGGCAGCTATAAAATCAGCCAAAGCCATGTTGGAGACACGAATACGTCTCTGCGTTTCAGAACGAGTAGAGACTGAAGGTGCGGACACGGTGATGTGCGGGACTGGCTTCGCAGTTTCTAACTTAGATGGGCTTGACGCTCTGGAAGTTTTCGGAGACGACAATCTGGGCTCAGATGAAGCTCGTTGAATGCCGTGGCTCTGACCCTTGAGTGCTGAAGACTCACTTTTGGCAGAACTTGGATGTCGTTTAATTGTCGCAGGAGAAGCGAGAATTCTTGGTTTTGATGTCGGGGTCGCAGGCGATGCAGAACGTGGAGGAACAGTGAGCCGAGTTGACTTAGCGCTAGTCTTGGGTTGCTCGATTGGCATAATCTAAAACGCAGTTTTTTTGACCGTTGCTAGACGACCACAGGAATTGGAGAATTGACAATTGAAAATCGAAAAAAATGTAAAGAGAATTGTAGAAAATGTCGAAGCAATTGGAACTTGAATCGAGTATAATAATCTTCGCAGTAATTGAAAAACTTGGATTGATGACCACTGTGGAATTTTCGACGATTAAAGAATGTTTGAAATGTTGAACCTTATATTTGTAGGAATTTTTCGAAACGTGGACTGTATATTTTATTTTACAAAATTATAGTTGAATGTATATCAAGAAATCGGTTTTACACAAATGCACATAAAAATTTTACTGGTGGTTATCCGTTAATAAAAATTCTCTTATTTGTGAACTTGGGTCGAAAAAGGATAGACGACTACGTGCTGTTGTTTGCGCAAAAAAGACAAAATTGCAAAAAAATCTAAACTGTATGTTGTATTTCTTTCGATGTTAGCTTGGAATGGATTTTTTTGTTCTCGGTAGAAATACAAATACACCGTCAATAAACTTTAAAGTCGTTTATAAAAAGATTAGTCACAAAATTTTTTTTGGAAAAAAAAATAGGCAAATCTCAGTGGAAAAAAAAAAAAACGACTCGGCTGTAGCGTTGGAGACGGTTTCACAAATTTTCTTTATGCGCGAATTTCAAATTTTAAGAAACAAACAACACAAAGGCAAAAAAATCCGTAGTTAGTTCACTTAATTAGAAAATCTTTTTTTTGATAAAATGTTTCGATGTTTTGTTTGTTTTTTTGTGTTTTTTTTATTTTCGGAATCCTGCACCAAAAAATAATAATTATGTGAATGCGTTTGTGTAAATTAAATGTAGGAGAAATTATATGTATGTGTTAGGATTTATATGTGTGGGTATGTGATATGTGTGTAAATATATTTTGTATGTGGAATGTATAAAATTTATTGTGTGTATATGGAATGTTATAAAATATATATTATGGATTATGTAAAATATATTTATTATGGAAAAAATATATGTATTGGAAAAAATATGTGTATTGGGAAAAATATGTGCATTAAATATTACACGCAAGCTCGGATTTATTAAATTCGGATCGCGAAAACAATGCGAGTGCGAAATTATTTTATTAGACGTTCGCGTTAATTTCGCATTTGTTTCGCATTACCGAAAAAATAAATTGCCGTCGTGTAAACCTTGAAACTGGAGCCGATAACAAGTGTAGGAATGGTGAACAATCGGAACATTCGTGTATGTGCGTACATATGTGTGACTCAAATGTAAACAATGGTGAGTTTAAATTATTTTTCGCGAAATTAATTAATTTCCACTTAAATGTTTTCTTGTTGGTATTTCAGGATGTCACAGCACAAATTTTTCTCGCGGAGGAGTGTTCACTTCACTTGTTGGAAATTGGAAACGGCGACACACGGTAAGTTTGATATTGAACGCACATATATTTCTTGTTGGTGGAGATATGTAGGTATGTATGTATGTATGGAAGTACCTTATGTACTTAGTTATGTATGCATATATGTACGTTTCTTGGAAGGAATGGAATATGTGAACAGTTGATGTAGAAAAAAAATGATCATGAAACTGTTCATATGTACATTTACATATGTACATACATAACTGGGATTGGAAAAAAGATGGCTGCGTCGGAAAGCAGTGCAAAGTACAAAAGGAAAAAGAAATGAGGAGAATGAAAAAATGACCTTATGTCATTTAACGAGTGTAAATGAAGTGCTGCCTGATTTAACACCTTATGTGATAGATCATGCAATCGGACAACATTTACACTGCCACCTTATGTGGACTTGAAAATAAAAGTTTTACTTAACTTTCTTTGCAGCGTTGAAGACAAATCCACCGATGCGAGCCGGCGTCAATAGATCGGCCTGATCTTAGAAAAAACTTCCTTCTGGATGAGGATCCGGCTCGAAGGACCAAAATGTTTGTAGGAGGGCGAGATGTCTTCCTTCTTTTTTTTCCCCCAGAAATAAAAACGTAGATTGAAGAACTCCAAGAATTTCACTTCACACTTGTATGTATTCTTCAGTACACTTCTTTTCGATCTCACGTTACAAAAGCAATTAATTCAACTTAACATTACAGATTACACTACTTAGCATTACAGGCCGTGGTGAAAGCTCCGCCGTTCACCACTCCCTTTCTCGCTCTCTACGTCATTGTGACGTAGACAAGGATTTACCATGGAAAACAAATATGTTAACGGTCTGTAGTCTGTTTTTATTGTGAAATGTTTGCCATAAATATATGGTCGAAAATGTGTAATGGCCCCGTTGTGCTCTTATTACTTTCACCTTTGGTGAATGAAAGTGATGGTAACCGCGTGAAGCGATATGAGCCGTTGCTCGTTGAAAATGACATTATATTTATACAAGTAGCGGAGGGCTATTATATTCAGACACAGATGGTTCAATAATATTGTTAACTATTAGTTTTCCAACCTGCTTTTGAATTTCTTCCCTTTGACTAAGCGGGCTCCGGTAGTTTTTAATATATACAGGTTCTTCGGCTCTTAATCTCAATTTTTGTTTATAAAATTTATTTGTTGTAATTGATTCGGTCTCAAGTCCGAATACATTACTATATTTGGTGAATAATTGTGTTAATTGTTCTTTAAATTGGAGCGGAAAATTTTTAGTTAGCTGGGACATTACAATATTTTCCCTAGCTTTAGGAGTAGTTGAAACTACATTGTAGTTCGAAAACGGCTCTGACTTTAAAGTGTTTATCTTTATTATTTTGTCAGAATTGGTTTCATTTAGCAAACGGACAAATGTATTTCCATTTGTTGCTAATGTATTTGCAACGAAAATACCTGGTTGAATTTCCTGATTGGGAATCAATACAACGTCTTCACTCAAGGTGAGAATAATTTGTCGGACTACTTGGGATCTTGCTGGTAGACAAATTGATGTGTTACCAGAATTGTATGTTATTGGAACATAAATAGGAAATTTTAAATTATTTGGTCTTAGTATCAACCAATCTTCAGAAGTTTTGCAGTCGATTTGGCAGTTGAATCTTTTGATGAAATCAATGCCGATTATACCATCACTTGGTATTGAAAAATCAGATTGTAAATTGTGTGAAATTATGTATTTTTTAGTCTGAAGCTCTAAAGATGCTAGGCCTTTGGATTTTATTGCTTCTTTACCAATGCCTTGAATGTTAATTTTACGATTCGTGTCGATGTCATTTAGAACATCTGAATCTTCTTTGAGAATTGAAATATCTGCACCAGTGTCGATTAAAAATGTTAATTTTTTATTGAGATTAAAATTGATTGTATGCACATGTTTTGTGATTACTCTTCCGTATCTAAATGGTCTTGCGTGTTTCCCGCATCATTGTGGGATACGCGGATATTTCTGCTAGGTATGTTTCTTATAGCATTATTATTATTTCGGTAATGGGACTGTCCCCTGTTATTGTTCTGATAATGGGACTGTCCTCTGTTTGAACGGTAATTATATAATAAGTCTCATTGCCGCGGTTATAGTTGGCATTATAGTTACCCTGGCCATTGCCTCTACCACGTTGGTGGCTAGGATAATACCTGCCTCTATTGTTTCTCCCGCGCTGGTACAATATTTTACTGGGTCTTTCAGTCATTTCGGTGGCACAATGGATATATTTACCCATAGCATCATTAAAATGACTAAAGTTACCGGCTTCCAATATAGTACGAATTCGCTCATGCTGGCATTGCTTGATCATTGCCTGCATAGCTTCTTTTGAAGCGAATTCCTCAGCATTATCGGGGTCTAACCCCCGGTCAATGTAAGCGGCTTCAAGTTGCTTTCGCAAGTTGTCAAGCTCCGCTGTCAATTCAAAACGAAATTCCCTTTAACATGCAGCAGCAGCGAACGCATGCTATCTCGCTCGTTCTTATCTGCCAATGTGGCCTGGCAATTCAGTACAAAATTCAAATGGCTATATCTCCGACGTTTATTGTCCGATTTGAACGAAATTTGATTATAGATATGTGCACTTTTGTAACTTTTTAGACGGGAGCGACAGCAGCTAGATGGAGTTGTGTTGATTTTATTAGTTCATCCCAAATAGGGAATTCAGTAACTTTCTCCTTTTTGATTTTGCCGCATTATATGTATGTATATAAAATAATGGATATATAAGGATGGTTTTCGTTGTGGTTGATGTGATATTTTTTTGTGAAATCAGCTCCAGCATTTTCAGCATTCAACTTTCAATAAAATTAAAAAGAAGTATGGTTTAATTAAGTTTCTGTCACGGTCGCTATGAAATAATATGTTTTTAATATCGCCATGATATAAGTTATTTTTAATCAAATAAAAAGGTAATCGTTTTGTTTGCATTTTTTTTTTTCCAGCTTAAATTTGTCTTTGCTGATTATTAAGTGGTCTTTTTTTAATTTATTGTCTCTCGCTTTTCTTGTGATGACAGTCTCAATTTTTCCCTTGTTTTCGATATATATTATTGTAATTATCGATACATTGGCGTACTTTTCGAGATGACAGTTTTCCTTTTTCTTTCCAGCTTAAATTTCTCTTTTGGTTGTCTTCCTTTCGTGGAGACGTCTTTCACGATTATTTGCTTCACCCTTATGGTTCGCTCTTGTCGCTTTCCGATCTCGTCTTTAAAGTCCGCAACCTTTTAAATTTTTTTTTTTTTTTATTTGTTTTTTTTTTTTGCTTTGCCGTTTTTTTAAGCCGTTGTGTCCCTTTTCTTTTCAGTTCCTGGCAGTATGAACACCGTAATTTCTTTTTCAGTAGAGCCGGGCATTTGGCTGCAAAGTGACCAAATTCATTACAATTGAAACATTTTGGACCTTTTGCCTTTCCTTCGTTGCCAAATGACTTTGCTTAGCGCTTTCCAAAGTTTTTTGTGTGATTCTACGTACGTTTTTTTTACATTTTCGATGACAGTATGGGCAGCAGCAGCAGCATCAATACCAACAACAGAGGCGGCAGCTTGTGGTTTTGGATTATTATCCGGCTTATTATCCCATTGGATGCGGTTTACGAAATGGGAAATCCCCTTTTCGGTTTGCTTCTGATGTCTTTGTTTTTGGCATTTTACTGATTAATATGCTGATTATTAAGTGGCCTTTTTTTTAATTTATTGTCTCTCGCTTTTCTTGTGATGACAGTCTCACTTTTTCCCTTGTTTTCGATAGATATTATTGTTATTATCGATACATTGAAGTACTTTTCGAGATGAAAGTTTTCCTTTTTCTTTCCAGCTTAAATTCGTCTTTTGGTTGTCTTCCTTTCGTGGAGATGTCTTACACGATTATTTGCTTCACCTTTATGGTTTGCTCTTGTCGCTTCTCGATCTCGTCTTTAAAGTCTCGCAACCTAATTTTATGGAAAATTCTCGACCGTTTTCTTCATGCCGTTGCGTCTTTTTTTCACACTATTTTTTTAGCTTCTATATTTGTCTCTTTTACTTTTATGGGAACTTTCGACCGTTTTGCTTTAAGCCGTTGCGTCCCTTTTCAGTTTCTGGCAGTACGAACACCGTAATTTCTTTTTCAGTGGAGCCGGGCATTTGGCTGCAAAGTGACCAAATTCATTACAATTGAAACATTTTGGACCTTTAGCCTTTCCTTCGTTGCCAAATGACTTTGCTTAACGCTTTCCAGAGTTTTTTTGTGTGATTCTACGTACGTTTTTATTACATTTTCGATTACAGTATGGGCAGCAGCAGCAGCATCAATACCAGCAACAGAGGCGGCAGCCTCTGGTTTTGGATTATTATCCGGCTTATTAAAATGGGATGCGGTTTACGAAATGGGAAATCCCCTTTGCGGTTTGCTCCTGATGTCTTTGTTTTTGGCATTTTACTTTTTTTGATGGATATGATGAGTTATTAAGTGTCTTCTTTTTTTTTAATTTATTGGCTCTCGCTTTTCTTGTGATGACAGTCTCACTTTTTCATTGTTCTCGTTTTAATAATATTTCGTTGTTATCGATATATTATTATTATTGTATATTGGCGTACTTTTCGAGATGACAGTTTTCCTTTTTCTTTCCAGCTTAAATTTGTCTTTTGGTTGTCTTCCTTTCGTGGAGACGACCTTTCATTGACTGTTTGCTTCACCCTTATGGTTTGCTCTTGTCGCTTCTCGATCTCGTCTTTAAAGTCTCGCAACCTAATTTTATGGAAAATTCTCGACCGTTTTCTTCATGCCATTGCGTCTTTTTTTTCACACTATTTTTTTAGCTTCTATATTTGTCTCTTTTACTTTTATAAGAACTTTGGACCGTTCTGCTTTAAGCCGTTGCGTCCCTTTTCTTTTCAGTTTCTGGCAGTATGAACACCGTAATTTCTTTTTCAGTGGAGCCGGGCATTTGGCTGCAAAGTGACCAAATTCATTACAATTGAAACATTTTGGACCTTTTCGCCTTTCCTTCGTTGCCAAATGACTTTGCTTAACGCTTTCCAGAGTTTTTTTGTGTGATTCTACGTACGTTTTTATTACATTTTCGATGACAGTTTGCGCTGACGCAGCAGCAGCAGCAGCACCAATACCAGCAACAGAGGCGGCAGCTTCTGGTTTTGGATTATTATCCGGCTTATATAATGGGATGCGGTTTACGAAATGGGAAATCCCCTTTGCGGTTTGCTCCTGATGTCTTTGTTTTTGACATTTTACTGATTGATATGCTGATTATTAAGTTGTTTTTTGTTTTTTTAATTTATTGTCTTGCTTTTCTCGCTTTTCTAGTGATGACAGTCTCACTTTTTTTCCCTTGTCTTTGTTTATTTTTGATCGATATGCTGATTATTATTGTTTGTATTATCGATACATTGGCGTACTTTTCGAGATGACAGTTTTCCTTTTTCTTTCCAACTTAAATTTGTCTTTTGGTTGTCTTCCTTTCGTGGAGATATCTTTCACGACCGTTTACTTCACCCTTATGGTTTGCTCTTGTCGGTTCTCGATCTCGTCTTTAAAGTCTCGGAACCTAATTTTATGGAAAATTCTCGACAGTTTTGCTTTCTGCCGTTGCGCCTTTTTTTTCCACACTATTTGTTTAGCTTCTATATTTGTCTCTTTTATTTTTATGGGAACTTTGGACCGTTTTGCTTTAAGCCGTTGCGTCTCTTTTCTTTTCAGTTTCTGGCAGTATGAACACCGTAATTTCTTTTTCAGTGGAGCCGGGCATTTGGCTGCAAGTGACCAAATTCATTACAATTGAAACATTTTGGACCTTTAGCCTTTCCTTCGTTGCCAAATGACTTTGCTTAACGCTTTCCAGAGTTTTTTTGTGTGATTCTACGTACGTTTTTATTACATTTTCGATGACAGTTTGGCAGCAGCAGCAACAATACCAGCAACAGAGGCGGCAGCTTCTGGTTTTGGATTATTATCCGGCTTATTAATGGTATACGGTGTACGAAATGGGAAATCCCCTTTGCGGTTTGCTTCTGATGTCTTTGTTTTTGGCATTTATGTGATTGATATGCTGATTATTAAGTTGTTTTTTTTTTGGTTTTTTTATTTATTATCTCTCGCTTTTCTAGTGATGACAGTCTCACTTTTTCCCTTGTTATCGATATATATTATCGTTATTATCGATACACTGGCGAACTTTTCAAGATGAGAGTTTTCCTTTTCCTTTCCAACTTAACTTTGTCTTTTGGTTGTCTTCCTTTCGTGGAGATGGCTTTTACGACCATTTGAATCCCCTTATGGTTTGCTCTTGTGTCTTTGTTTATAACGATCTCGTCTTTATAGTCTCGCAACCTAATTTTTTATGGAAAATTCTCGACAGTTTTGCTTTATCGATGCGTTTTCCTTTTTTTTCCACACTTATTTGTTTAGCTTTCGTAATATCTTTAGTTTGCTTCACTTTTATAATTTTTTTATGGGAACTTTGGACCGTTTTGCTTTAAGCCGTTGCGTCTCTTTTCTTTTCAGTTTCTGGCAGTATGAACACCGTAATTTCTTTTTTCAGTGGAGCCGGGCATTTGGCTGCAATGTGACCAAATTCATTACAATTGAAACATTTTGGACCTTTAGCCTTTCCTTCGTTGTTGCCAAATGACTTTGCTTAACGCTTTCCAGAGTTTTTTGTGTGATTCTACGTACGTTTTATTACATTTTCGATGACAGTTGGCACGCAGCAGCATTAATCCAGACAGAGGCGGCAGCTTTGTTTTGGATTATTATCCGGCTTATTAATGGGATACGGCTTACGAAATGGGAAATCCCCTTTGCGGTTTGCTCCTGATGTCTTTGTTTTTGGCATTTTACTGATTGATATGCTGATTATTAAGTTTTTTTTTTTTTTTAATTTATTGTCTCTCGCTTTTCTAGTGATGACAGTCTCACTTTTTCCCTTGTTATCGATAGATATTATCGTTATTATCGATACACTGGCGTACTTTTCGAGATGACAGTTTTCCTTTTTCTTTCCAACTTAACTTTGTCTTTTGGTTGTCTTCCTTTCGTGGAGATATCTTTCACGACCGTTTGCCTCACCCTTATGGTTTGCTCTTGTCGGTTCTCGATCTCGTCTTTAAAGTCTCGCAACCTAATTTTATGGAAAATTCTCGACAGTTTTGCTTTTTGCCGTTGCGCCTTTTTTCTCCTCACTATTTGTTTGGCTTCTATATTTGTCTCGTTTACTTTTATGGGAACTTTGGACAGTTTTGCTTTAAGCCGTTGCGTCTCTTTTCTTTTCAGTTTCTGGCAGTACGAACACCGTAATTTCTTTTTCAGTGGAGCCGGGTATTTGGATGCAATGTGACCAAATTCATTACAATTGAAACATTTTGGAACTTTCGCCTTTCCTTTGTTGCCAAATGACTTTGCTTAACGCTTTCCAGAGTTTTTTTGAGTGATTCTACGTACGTTTTTATTACATTTTCGATGACAGCACCAATACCAGCAACAGACGCGGCAGCTTCTGGTTTTGCATTGTTATCCGGCTTATTAATGGGATACGGATTATGAAATGGGAAATCCCCTTTGCGGTTTGCTCCTGATGTCTTTGATTTTCGGCAGTTTTCCTTTTTCTTTCCAACTTAACTTTGTCTTTTGGTTGAGATATTAATGGAATACGGTTTACGAAATGGGAAATCCCCTTTGCGGTTTGCTCCTGATGTCTTTGATTTTCGGCAGTTTTCCTTTTTCTTTCCAACTTAACTTTGTCTTTTGGTTGAGATAATAATGAGATATTAATGGGATACGGTTTACGAAATGGGAAATCCCCTTTTCGGTTTGCTCCTGATGTTTTTGGATTTCGGCATTCTACTGAGTGATATGCTGATTATTAAGTTGTTTTTTTTCTTTTAATTTATTGTCTCTCGCTTTTCTAATAATGACAGTCCCACTTTTTCCCTTTGTTATCGATAGATTTTGTTATTATCGATACACTAGCGTACTTTTCGAGATGACAGTTTTCCTTTTTCTTTCCAACTTAACTTTGCCTTTTGTTTGTTTTCCTTTCGTGGAGATATCTTTCACGACCGTTTGCCTCACCCTTATGGTTTGCTCTTATCGGTTCTCGATCTCGTCTTTAAAGTCTCGCAACCTAATTTTATGGAAAATTCTCGACAGTTTTGCTTTCTCCGTTGCGCCTTTTTTTCACACTATTTGTTTAGCTTCTATATTTGTTTCTTTTATTTTTATGGGAACTCTGGACCGTTTTGCTTTAAGCCTTGCGTCTCTTTTCTTTTCAGTTTCTGGCAGTACGAACACCGTAATTTCTTTTTCAGTGGAGCCGGGTATTTGGATGCAATGTGACCAAATTCATTACAATTGAAACATTTTGGACCTTTAGCCTTTCCTTTGTTGCCAAATGACTTTGCTTAACGCTTTCCAGAGTTTTTTTGTGTGATTCTACGTACGTTTTTATTACATTTTCGATGACAGTTTGCGCTGACGCAGCAGCAGCAGCACCACCAATACCAGCAACAGAGGCGGCAGCTTCTGGTTTTGGATTATTATCCGGCTTATTAATTATTAAAAATCCCCTTTGCGGTTTGCTCCTGGTGTGTTTGGTTTTGACATTTTACTGATTGATATGCTGATTATTAAGTTGTTTTATCGATATTATCGATACACTAGCATACTTATCGAGATGACAGTTTTCCTTTTTCTTTCCAACTTTGTCTTTTGGTTGAGATATTAATGGAATACGGTTTACGAAATGGGAAATCCCCTTTGCCCTTTGCTCCTGTCTTTGTTTATAACATTTTACTGATTGATATGCTGATTATTAAGTTGTTTTATCGATATTATCGATACACTAGCATACTTATCGAGATGACAGTTTTCCTTTTTCTTTCCAACTTAACATTGTCCTTTGTTTGTCTTCCTTTCGTGGAGATATCTTTCACGACCGTTTGCTTCACCCTTATAATTTGCTCTAATCGGTTCTCGATCTCGTCTTTAAAGTCTCGCAACCTAATTTTATGGAAAATTCTCGACAGTTTTGCTTTCTCCGTTGCGCCTTTTTTTCCACACTATTTGTTTAGCTTCTATATTTGTCTATTTTACTTTTATAGGAACTTTGGACCGTTTTGCTTTAAGCCTTGCGTCTCTTTTCTTTTCAGTTTCTGGCAGTACGAACACCGTAATTTCTTTTTCAGTGGAGCCGGGTATTTGGATGCAATGTGACCAAATTCATTACAATTGAAACATTTTGGAGCTTTCGCCTTTCGTTTGTTGCCAAATGACTTTGCTTAACGCTTTCCAGAGTTTTTTGTGGTGATTCGATGGGGTACGGTTTACGAAATGGGAAATCCCCTTTGCGGTTTGTCTGGTGTATTTGGTTTTGACATTTTACTGATTGATATGCGATTATT
This sequence comes from Drosophila prosaltans, assembly GCA_018151275.1. Classification (NCBI taxonomy): domain Eukaryota; kingdom Metazoa; phylum Arthropoda; class Insecta; order Diptera; family Drosophilidae; genus Drosophila; species Drosophila prosaltans. The sequence goes on from JAECWY010000051.1 coordinate 58,359, forward strand.
AAGTTTTTTTTTAATTTATTGTCTCGCTTTTCTAATGATGACATCACTTTTTCCCTTGTTATCGATAGATATTACGTTATTATCGATGACAGTTGGCGTACTTTTCAGAGATGACAGTTTTCCTTTTTCTTTCCAACTTAGGCGTTGTCTTTTGGTTTTGAGATTATTAATACGGCTTATTAATGGGATACGGTTTACGAAATGGGAAATCCCCTTTGCGGTTTGCTCCTGGTGTATTTGGTTTTGGCATTTTACTGATTGATATGCTGATTATTAAGATGTTTTTTTTTTTAATTTATTGTCTCTCGCTTTTCTAATAATGACAGTCCCACTTTTTCCCTTGTTATCGATAGATGTTATCGTTATTATCGGTACGTTGGCGTAGTTTTCGAGATGACAGTTTTCCTTTTTCTTTCCAACTTAACTTTGTCCTTTGGTTGTCTTCCTTTCGTGGAGATATCTTTCACGACCGTTGGCTTTATTATTATGGTTTGCTCTTATCGGTTCTCGATCTCGTCTTTAAAGTCTCGCAACCTAATTTTATTGAAAATTCTCGACAGTTTTGCTTTCTCCGTTGCGCCTTTTTTTCCACACTATTTGTTTAGCTTCTATATTCTATTTTACTTTTATGGGAACTTTGGACCGTTTTGCTTTAAGCGTTTTCCAGAGTTTTTTTTGAGTGATTCTACGTACGTTTTCATTTTTTATTACATTTTCAGTTGAGCCGGCTTTTGGCTGCAAGAGAGTCACCAAATTCATTACAATTGCAACATTTTGGCGGCAGCTTCTTGGTTGTGGATAATTATCTGGCTTATTAACTTTTAAAAGTCCTTTTTGTGTGATTGCTATACGTGTTTTATTACGTTTTGATGACATTTTACTGATTGATACCAGAACAGAGGCGGCAGCTTTGTTTTATCGATTATTATCGATACACTAGCATACTTATCGAGATGACGGTTTTCCATTTTCTTTCCAACTTTGTCTTTTGGTTGAGATATTTTTGGAATTACGGTTTATGATATGCTGATTATCCCCTTTGCCGTGTTTTTTTTTAATTTATTGTCTCTAACATTTTCTTACTGATTGACAGTCTCATTTTTCCAAGTTTGTTTTATCGATATTATCGATACACTAGCATACTTTTCGAGATGACAGTTTTCCTTTTTCTTTCCAACTTAACTTTGTCCTTTGGTTGTCTTCCTTTCGTGGAGATATCTTTCACGACCGTTTGCCTCACCCTTATGGTTTGCTCTTATCGGTTCTCGATCTCGTCTTTAAAGTCTCGCAACCTAATTTTACGGAAAATTCTCGACAGTTTTGCTTTCTCCGTTGCGCCTTTTTTCCACACTATTTGTTTAGCTTCTATATTTGTCTCTTTTACTTTTATGGGAACTTTGGACCGTTTTGCTTTAAGCCGTTGCGTCTCTTTTCTTTTCAGTTTCTGGCAGTATGAACAACGTAATTTCTTTTTCAGTGGAGCCTGGCATTTGGATGCAATGTGACCAAATTCATTACAATTGAAACATTTTGGACCTTTAGCCTTTCCTTTGTTGCCAAATGACTTTGCTTAACGCTTTCAAGAGTTTTTTTGAGTGATTCTACGTACGTTTTTATAACATTTTCGATGACAGTTTGCGCTGACGCAGCAGCAGCAGCAGCACCAATACCAGCAACAGAGGCGGCAGCTTCTGGTTTTGGATTATTATCCGGCTTATTAATGGGATACGGTTTACGAAATGGGAAATCCCCTTTGCGGTTTGCTCCTAGTGTATTTGGTTTTGACATTTTACTGATTGATATGCTGATTATTAAGTTGTATTTTTTTTTTTAATTTATTGTCTCTCGCTTTTCTTGTGATGACACTTTTTCCCTTGTTATCGATGGATATTATTGTTATTATCATTGCTTTTTGAGACTGACAGTTTTCCTTTTTTCCAAGATGACAGTTTTTTTCTTTTTTTTCGTTCCAACGTTTCTAACTTTGTTTCTTTTGGTTCTCGATCTCGTCTTTAAAATCTGCAACCTAATTTTATGGAAAATTCTCGACAGTTTTCCCTTTTGGGCCTTTTTTTCCACTATTTGTTTGTCTTTGTTTATAATTTTTTTTTACTTTGATGGGATGCTTTGGATTTTGTTTTAAGCCGTTGCGTCTCTTTTCTTTTTAGTTTCTGGCAGCATACTTTTCGAGATGAACAGTTTTCCTTTTTCTTTCCAACTTATTTTATTACATTTTTGTCATTTTGTTTGAGACTAATAATGAGAGCGGCTTATATTTTTAATGGGATACGGTTTACGAAATGGGAAATCCCCTTTGCGGTTTGCTCCTGGTGTCTTTGGTTTCTTGGCATTTTACTGATTGATATGCTGATTATTAATGTTTTTTTTTTTTAATTTATTGTCTCTCGCTTTTCTAGTGATGACAGTCCACTTTTTCCCTTGTTATCGATAGATATTATCGTTATTATCATTACACTGGCGTACTTTTCGAGATGACAGTTTTCCTATTTCTTTCCAACTTAATTTGTCTTTTTGGTTGGATATGTTTAGATATTAATGGTTTGCTTTTTCGTTTAAATTGGAATTCTTTTTTTTTGTGTCTTTTTTTATTTTTATTATATTTCTGATTATTAAGATGTTTATCGATATTATCGATACATTGGCGTACTTTTCGAGATGACAGTTTTCCTTTTTCTTTCCAACTTAACTTTGTCTTTTGGTTGTCTTCCTTTCGTGGAGATATCTTTCACAGATTCTCCCCTTATGGTTTGCTCTTATCGGTTCTCGATCTCGTCTTTAAAGTCTCGCAACCTAATTTTATGGAAAATTCTCGACAGTTTTGCTTTTTATGCCGTTAGCCGTTTTTTACGAAATGGGAAATCCCTTTTCGGTTTGCTCCTTGTATTTTTTGGGAACTTTTGACTGATTGATTTAGCTGATTGCGTCTCTTTTTTTTCAGTTTTTGTTATTATGAATTTATCGTTTTTACTTTGGACCGTTTTTAGGATGACAATGTTCCAAATTCATTACAATTGAAACATTTTGGACCTTTAGCCTTTTTTGCCAAATGACTTTGCTTAACGTTTCAGAGTTTTTTTTGTGATTCTACGTACGTTTTTATTACATTTTCGATGACAGTTTGCAAGATGAGCAGCAGTTCCTTTTTCTTACCAGCAACAGAGGCGGCAGCTTTGGTTTGAGATTATTATCCGGCTTATTAATGGGATACGGTTTACGAAATGGGAAATCCCCTTTGCGGTTTGCTCCTGATGTTTTTGGATTTCGGCATTCTACTGAGTGATATGCTGATTATTAAGTTGTTTTTTTTCTTTTAATTTATTGTCTCTCGCTTTTCTAATAATGACAGTCCCACTTTTTCCCTTGTTATCGATAGATGTTATCGTTATTATCATTACACTGGCGTACTTTTCAAGATGACAGTTTTCCTTTTTCTTTCCAACTTAACTTTGTTCTTTGGTTGTCTTCTTTTCGTGGAGATATCTTTCACGACCGTTTGCTTCACCCTTATGGTTTGCTCTTATCGGTTCTCGATCTCGTCTTTAAAGTCTCGCAACCTAATTTTATGGAAAATTCTCGACAGTTTTGCTTTCTCCGTTGCGCCTTTTTTTCCACACTATTTGTTTAGCTCCTATATTTGTCTCCTTTACTTTTATGGGAACTTTGACTTTGCTTTACCGTTGCGTCTCTTTCCTTTTCAGTTTCTGGCAGTACGAACACCGTAATTTCTTTTTCATTGGAGCCGGGCATTTGGATGCAATGTGACCAAATTCATTACAATTGAAACATTTTGGACCTTTAGCCTTTCCTTCGTTGCCAAATGACTTTGCTTAACGCTTTCCAGAGTTTTTTTGTGTGATTCTACGTACGTTTTTATTACATTTTCGATGACAGTTTGCACCAGCACCAATACCAGCAACAGAGGCGGCAGCTTCTGGTTTTGGATTATTATCCGGCTTATTAATGGGATACGGTTTATGAAATGGGAAATCCCCTTTGCGGTTTGCTCCTGGTGTATTTGGTTTTGACATTTTACTGATTGATATGCTGATTATTAAGTTGTTTTTTTTTTTAATTTATTGTCTCTCGCTTTTCTAATGATGACAGTCGCACTTTTTCCCTTGTTATCGATAGATATTATCGTTATTATCATTACACTGGCGTACTTTTTCAAGATGACAGTTTTCCTTTTTCTTTCCAACTTAACTTTGTCCTTTGGTTGTCTTCCTTTCGTGGAGATATCTTTCACGACCGTTTGCCTCACCCTTATGGTTTGCTCTTGTCGGTTCTTGATCTCGTCTTTAAAGTCTTCGCAACCTAATTTTATGGAAAATTCTCGACAGTTTTGCTTTCTCCGTTGCGCCTTTTTTTCCACACTATTTGTTTAGCTTCTATATTTGTCTCCTTTACTTTTATGGGAACTTTGGACCGTTTTTTTAGCCGTTGCGTCTCTTTTCTTTTCAGTTTCTGGCAGTACGAATTTCTTTTTCAGTGGGGCCGGCTATTTGGATGCAATGTGACCAAATTCATTACAATTGAAACATTTTGGACCTTTAGCCTTTCCTTTGTTGCCAAATGACTTTGCTTAACGCTTTCCAGAGTTTTTTGTTGTTGATTCTACGTACTTTTTATTACATTTTCGATGACAGTTTGCGCCGACGCAACACCAGCAGCAGCACCAAAACCACCACTAGAGGAAAAATTTCCTTTTTTAATGGGATACAGTTTACGAAATGGGAACTCCCTTTGCGGTTTGCTCCTGATGTCTTTGGTTTTCGGCATTTTACTGATTGATATGCTGATTATTAACTGTTTTTTTTTTTTTCAATTTATTGTCTCTCGCTTTTCTAGTGATGACAGTCTCACTTTTTCCCTTGTTATCGATAGATATTATCGTTATTATCTTACACTGGCGTACTTTTCAAGTGACAGTTTTCCTTTCTTTAACTTAACTTTGTCTTTGGTTGAGATATTAATAAGATATTAATGGAATACGGTTAACGAAATGGGAATACCCTTTGCGGTTTGCTTCTGTGTATTTGGTTTTGACATTTTACTGATTGATATGCTGATTAATAAGTTGTTTTATCGATATTATCGATACATTGGCGTACTTTTCGAGATGACAATTTTCCGATTTCTTTACAGCTTAAGTTTGTCTTTTGGTTGTCTTCCTTTTGTGGAGATAGCTTTCACGACCGTTTGCCTCACCCTTATGGTTTGCTCTTATCGGTTCTTGATCTCGTCTTTAAAGTCTCGCAACCTAATTTTAGGAAAAATTCTCGACAGTTTTGCTTTATGCCGTTGCGCTTTTTTTTCCACACTATTTGTTAAGCTTCTATATTTGTCTCTTTTACTTTTATGGGAACTTTGGACCGTTTTGCTTTAAGCCGTTGCGTCTCTTTTCTTTTCAGTTTCTGGCAGTATGAACACCGTAATTTCTTTTTCAGTGGGGCCGGGCATTTGCCTGCAATGTGACCAAATTCATTACAATTGAAACATTTTGGACCTTTAGCCTTTCCTTTGTTGCCAAATGACTTTGCTTAACGCTTTCCAGAGTTTTTTTGTGTGATTCTACGTACGTTTTTATTACATTTTCGATGACAGTTTGCGCTGACGCAGCAGCAGCAGCACCACCAATACCTGCAACAGAGGCGGCAGCTTCTGGTTTTGGATTATTATCCGGCTTATGCTGATTATTAAGTAGTTTTTCTAGTGATGACAGTCTCACTGTTTCCCTTGGTATCGATAGATATTATCGTTATTATCATTACACTGGCGTACTTTTCAAGATGACAGTTTCTTTTTCTTTCCAACTTAACTTTGTCTTTTGGTTGAGATATTAATGAAGATATTTATTGGAATACGGTTTGTTCTTTTAAATGACTTTCGTTTTCTTTAAATCTTTTCTTTGCAGACGTATTTTTTTGTAGCAATTCTGATGTTTTTGGTTTTCGAGCAGTTTTGGTTTTTTTTTCCTTTTTCTTACCAGCTTAAGCTTTGTCTTTTGGTTAGATTATTATTCGGCTTATTAGTGGGATACGGTTTACGAAATGGGAAATCCCCTTTGCGGTTTGCTCCTGATGTCTTTGGTTTTCGGCATTTTACTGATTGATATGCTGATTATTAAGTTGTTTTTTTCTTTTAATTTATTGTCTCTCGCTTTTCTAGTAATGACAGTCCCACTTTTTCCCTTGTTATCGATAGATGTTATCGTTATTATCGATACATTGGCGTACTTTTCGAGATGACAGTTTTCCTTTTTCTTTCCAACATAAGTTTGTCTTTTGGTTGTCTTCCTTTCGTGGAGATAGCTTTCACGACCGTTTGCCTCCCCCTTATGGTTTGCTCTTTTCGGTTCTCGATCTCGTCTTTAAAGTCTCGGAACCTAATTTTATGGAAAATTCCCGACGGTTTTGCTTTCTAGCGTTGCGCCTTTTTTTCCACACTAATTGTTTAGCTTCTATATTTGTCTCTTTTACTTTTATTGAAACTTTGGACCGTTTTGCTTTAAGCTGTTGCATCTCTTTTCTTTTCAGTTTCTGGCAGTATGAACACCGTAATTTCTTTTACAGTCGAGCCGGGCATTTCGATGCAATGTGACAAAATTCATTACAATTGAAACATTTTGGACCTTTAGCGTTTCCTTTGTTGCCAAATGACTTTGCTAAACGCTTTCCAGAGTTTTTTGAGTGATTCTACGACGGTTTTTTTAATTTTTTAAAAAAGTTTGCGGGGACAGAGGGAGCGCCAGCACCAAAAAAAAAAAAAAAAGGGGGGGTTTTTTTATGGGATACGGTTTACGAAATGGGAAATCCCCTTTGCGGTTTGCTCCTGATGTCTTTGGTTTTCGGCATTTTACTGATTGATATGCTGATTATTAAGTTTTTTTTTTTTTTTTAATTTATTGTCTCTCGCTTTTCTAATGATGACAGTCGCACTTTTTCCCTTGTTATCGATAGATATTATCGTTATTATCATTACACTGGCGTACTTTTCAAGATGACAGTTTTCCTTTTTCTTTCCAACTTAACTTTGTCTTTTGGTTGAGATATTAATAAGATATTAATGGAATACGGTTTACGAAATGGGAAATCCCCTTTGCGGTTTGCTTCTGGTGTATTTGGTTTTGACATTTTACTGATTGATATGCTGATTAATAAGTTGTTTTATCGATATTATCGATACACTAGCATACTTTTCGAGATGACAGTTTTCCTTTTTCTTTCCAACTTAACTTTGTCCTTTGGTTGTCTTCCTTTCGTGGAGATATCTTTCACGACCGTTTGCTTCACCCTTATGGTTTGCTCTTATCGGTTCTCGATGGTTTTGCTTTCTCCGTTGCGCCTTTTTTTCCACACTATTTGTTTAGCTTCTATATTTGTTTCTTTTATTTTTATGGGAACTCTGGACAGTTTTGCTTTAAGCCGTTGCGTCTCTTTTCTTTTCAGTTTCTGGCTGTACGAACACCGTAATTTCTTTTTCAGTGGGGCCGGGCATTTGCCTGCAATGTGATCAAATTCATTACAATTGAAACATTTTGGAACTTTCGCCTTTCCTTTGTTGCCAAATGACTTTGCTTAACGCTTTCCAGAGTTTTTTTGAGTGATTCTACGTACGTTTTTATTACATTTTCGATGACAGTTTGCGCTGACGCAGCAGCAGCAGCAGCACCAATACCAGCAACAGAGGCGGCAGCTTCTGGTTTTGGATTATTATCCGGCTTATTAATGGGATACGGTTTACGAAATGGGAAATCCCCTTTGCGGTTTGCTCCTGGTGTATTTGGTTTTGACATTTTACTGATTGATATGCTGATTATTAAGTTTTTATTTTTTTTTAATTTATTGTCTCTCGCTTTTCTAGTGATGACTGTTATTGAATTTTATAATTTTATTATTTATAAAAATGTTTGCCTCTAGAACATAAACTAGTGACATAGGGCTGTCGCAACCAACACTTGAAATTGGGTGGACTTCGGAGAGATCATGCAAATGGGGGCCAAAGACACAGCGATGCTCACCCGTTGATTGCAGAGTAGTGAATAGACAAGAGTTGCTTGAATACTGATTTTATTAAGAAAAAGGTCGAGTTTATATACACGATTCTAGGATCTAGGGGGTCACATGTATATACATTTGGGGGTCTTATTCATAGTGAAAATGTGATTGTGTGTGTGAACATAATGTGGGGAACAATTTTGTGTTGTATGAAAATATGGTGTGAGTACAGTGTATATGAAAATATGTAGGGGTTAATTCTATTCTAAGCAAAGCCTGCATTGGTCTTTACTGTGAGAAATTCATAGTTTGTATTTTAAGCATGCATTTACACCAACATACTCCCGGCCGTTGAACGACTGTTCAACATTACTTAAATGTTGATTTCGTAGTTTCCAACAGGTCGATGTGTAGATTGAGTCGGTTGACTACCAGTTGGCATCTGGGTACCAGTTGTGGGAGGGGTCATCTGTTGAAGGCCAATAGCAATCCTGGCTTCTTGTCTTCCGTTGATACACCGATTTTTGATAACATATAGCAGCACTAATGTTATGAATATTATTAGCGCTATGTATGAAGCAATGTTGTGATGTTGAATAAGCCCTTGACTAGATTTTAGGTCATATGGTAACTTTATTTTGAATCTGGGCCATAATTGACTACTGAGTTTGTCAAGTTCATTGTAGCTTAGCTGAACATTGTTAGAAGCCGTTTCATTAGTTGAGTTCATCATCATAGTGGAGAAATTCCCAAACCGGGCATATGACATATTCATTGTGCCGGTGGTTGTAATACGATGTCCAGTTACACGTATTAATGGATTCCGCAAAGTGCACCTGGGATCAAGTGTTAATAATCCTCCTTGACTTATGGTGATGCTTGAACTGTTGTCATCGCAGACTGCAGATAACTCCATTGGCGACATTGTAGCAAAAATCCAATGGTTCTTGTAGTACATATTGAACCAGACGAAAGTCATGCTTGTGTATTTGATTTGACACATATTTGAAGTTTTGTTGTTGAACAACTGGAATTCACAATTACTGTTGATTGAGAACACAGATTGTTTATTTTGACATATGAATTCTTCAATTGTGACTTGATGGCATTGTTTTAATTCAGTTGCTGTTAATCCAAGAAACTGATCTCTGTGCTTATTGACCGCTATCATGGGAATTTGAATATCCATCGTCATAATTCCTTTATTGCTGATTGCTGGTATGGGAACTAGATTGTATAATTCAAATACTTGTGCTGAGTGCAATGGTAGCGTTACTTTGAATATTACGCGCTTCTTTACAATGCTCCCTTCTGCCTTCATCATTTTATATAATTGTAGAACATCATCGTCTGTGGCAGGAAGTAAGGGTCCCGGGGGGGAAAAGATTTTTATTCTTATATTTAGTGTAAATTATGTTTTTTGGGGGAAAAAATTACTTATTAAATAATGAAGAAGAGGGAAGAGAGGGGGAAGGGGATATTGTATTTCTTGCAAATTTGAAGCAATCACCGAAAGTTGTGTTGTTATCGTGAGATACCATTGAAAAATCTTGACAGAATCAGAATGTGCTTGAGATATATCGAGTAGTTGCTGCTCCATCAAATTCAATCGCTTCTCAATAACCGCCTCATCACGCTTGAAAATGTTGATTGATCATATAGAGTGTGGGTAAGTCTATCCAATTTTCTTGTCATATGGAAAATTATAATAGAATCCCAAGTTTCTGTGTCAATGCCTATATTCTTTAAGGCTTGCAATGATTCATGAATATTATCATGAAGATTCTTTATTGACAGGGCGTCGTTTCCAATGTTTGGATGATCAAATAATTTTTCGAACACTGCTGTAACCAAGACCCGTTTATTGTTAAATCGTTCTTGCAACATTTTCCATGCAGTGTCATAATTGACTTCTGTTAATTCAAGGTGCCTAATTAATCTTTCGGCATCCCCTGATAGATTTGCTTTTAAATACCACATCTTTTGTACAGCGGGTATGTTTGATTCATGAACCATTTTCTTAAAAATGTCATGAAATTGTTGCCATTTCAAATAATTTCCATCAAATTTTGGAATTGAAATTTTTGGCAATTGTAGTGACGACGTTGTCACATCATGTGCAGGTGGGACACAAAAATTTCAGTATCGCCTTTTCTGCCATTATGAATGTTTCCAAATTGTATCCAGCTTCGACTGGATCTACTGCAAGTTTATACATCTCATAGTGCAGTTGTTCTATCTGCTGCCATAAGTTTTCTACAACTGTTTTGTAGTTCATTTTTTCTTCAGGAATTATTTGCTTTAATGTCCTGGAAAGTGTTGCTAGCATAGCGCCTTGCTTTCTGATCAATGGTTGAATGTTAATGCGATCTTCATCTTTTTGATGGGCCAATTTGCTTTCTTCAATTTTTGCCCTTTGTAGTTTCCAATCCTTTATTACTTCTTCTGTTAATTCTTTTAATTTTGAATAATATTCCTTTTTGAAGTAATCGTGACCGGATGGCTCGTATCCCAACGATTCCAATAAATCAGTGTGGGCTTTGTCAAATTCATCCCAAAGATCCTCAATCGTCTCAATTTTATTATCATAATAGAGAACTTTTGACTTTCTTGAGGCAGAGTCCTTTTTGACATTTCTGATGACATTTTGAATCTCTTCACCTCGCTCAAACTGTTGTTCGTATATTTTATCCATTTTACTTTATGTACTTTGATCCGTTGGAAGTATATTTTTTAGTCAATTGACAAGGTACGCTCCGACTCGCACCGATTAGTGATCAAAGTACTAGTAAATAAAGTTAAATTGAACAACAAGTATAAAGTTTTTAAAATTTTTTTTTTTTTATTTTATTTAATGTAAATGTATATATGTAAATATTGGATCGTAGAAATCCTTCGCCTGCTTGGTCGCCGTGTTGACCAGATGGTTCAATTGATTGGGTACGCCTTGTCCCACGTTGCAGAAATCCAAATTTGGAGTTTTCCGATTATACTCTGCTGTCGTTCTAATCCACAAATTGACTAGGTCGACAAAGTGCTGATAATTTCAGTTGTCCGACAAACAGAAGATTTTATGGTCGCCAAGTTGACCTGTTGTACACTAATAGTCGCCAAGTTGACTCAAATGTACTTTTTTCCGCTGTGATTCTAGTCGCCAAATTGACTAGGTGACAAAGTGCTGACACAGTCAGTTGTCTCACAAGCAGATGTAGTTTTTAGTTATGGTGTGCAATACCGTCGCCAAGTTGACATAAATGATATGCACAAATGCAATGATATCCAAGTTAATCAATTGCTTCGTAAATGTCGGGACCCCGGATTGTTGCTAGCCTGCAAAACCGTGCCCTCGCTAAGGAATATCAATATTTTCCAAAGCGTTGTATTAAAAAAGGAAATGATCGACAAGTTGACCAAAATTCCTTATATGCGTGTTATTGAGAAAATTAGTCTGAGTTGACAAAAATTCTCACACTTTGACTGTTACACCAAAATGTTTTATTTTTTTAAATTGGGAACGCCAAAGTCGGGGGTCACCAAAATGTTATTGAATTTTATAATTTTATTATTTATAAAAATGTTTGCCTCTAGAACATAAACTAGTGACATAGGGCTGTCGCAACCAACACTTGAAATTGGGTGGACTTCGGAGAGATCATGCAAATGGGGGCCAAAGACACAGCGATGCTCACCCGTTGATTGCAGAGTAGTGAATAGACAAGAGTTGCTTGAATACTGATTTTATTAAGAAAAAGGTCGAGTTTATATACACGATTCTAGGATCTAGGGGGTCACATGTATATACATTTGGGGGTCTTATTCATAGTGTAAATGTGATTGTGTGTGTGAACATAATGTGGGGGACAATTTTGTGTTGTATAAAAATATAGTGTGAGTACAGTGTATATGAAAATATGTAGGGGTTAATTCTATTCTAAGCAAAGCCTGCATTGGTCTTTACTGTGAGAAATTCATAGTTTGTATTTTAAGCATGCATTTACACCAACATACTCCCGGCCGTTGAACGACTGTTCAACATTACTTAAATGTTGATTTCGTAGTTTCCAACAGGTCGATGTGTAGATTGAGTCGGTTGACTACCAGTTGGCATCTGGGTACCAGTTGTGGGAGGGGTCATCTGTTGAAGGCCAATAGCAATCCTGGCTTCTTGTCTTCCGTTGGTACACCGATTTTTGATAACATATAGCAGCACTAATGTTATGAATATTATTAGCGCTATGTATGAAGCAATGTTGTGATGTTGAATAGGCCCTTGACTAGATTTTAGGTCATATGGTAACTTTATTTTGAATCTGGGCCATAATTGACTACTGAGTTTGTCAAGTTCATTGTAGCTTAGCTGAACATTGGTAGAAGCCGTTTCATTAGTTGAGTTCATCATCATAGTGGAGAAATTCCCAAACCGGGCATATGACATATTCATTGTGCCGGTGGTTGTAATACGATGTCCAGTTACACGTATTAATGGATTCCGCAAAGTGCAACTTGGATCAAGTGTTAATAATCCTCCTTGACTTATGGTGATGCTTGAACTGTTGTCATCGCAGACTGCAGATAACTCCATTGGCGACATTGTAGCAAAAATCCAATGGTTCTTGTAGTACATATTGAACCAGACGAAAGTCATGCTTGTGTATTTGATTTGACACATATTTGAAGTTTTGTTGTTGAACAACTGGAATTCACAATTACTGTTGATTGAGAACACAGATTGTTTATTTTGACATATGAATTCTTCATTTGTGACTTGATGGCATTGTTTTAATTCAGTTGCTGTTAATCCAAGAAACTGATCTCTGTGCTTATTGACCGCTATCATGGGAATTTGAATATCCATCGTCATAATTCCTTTATTGCTGATTGCTGGTATGGGAACTAGATTGTATAATTCAAATACTTGTGCTGAGAGCAATGGTAGCGTTACTTTGAATATTACGCGCTTCTTTACAATGCTCCCTTCTGCCTTCATCATTTTATATAATTGTAGAACATCATCGTCTGTGGCAGGAAGTATGTGTCCTGGTGGAAGATGATTTTTTAACTCTTTTAAGTGTAGTTCAAGTTGTTTAGGCGAGAGTAACAACGGGCTAATTTGGTCATGATGAACGTCAGTGAGTACATGGGCAATCTCTGATTGTACTCGTTGCAAATTTGAAGCAATCACCGAAAGTTGTGTTGTTATCGTGAGATACCATTGAAAAATCTTGACAGAATCAGAATGTGCTTGAGATATATCGAGTAGTTGCTGCTCCATCAAATTCAATCGCTTCTCAATAACCGCCTCATCACGCTTGAAAATGTTGATTGATCATATAGAGTGTGGGTAAGTCTATCCAATTTTCTTGTCATATGGAAAATTATAATAGAATCCCAAGTTTCTGTGTCAATCCCTATATTCTTTAAGGCTTGCAATGATTCATGAATATTATCATGAAGATTCTTTCTTGACAGGGCGTCGTTTCCAATGTTTATTGTTAAATTCTTGCAACATTTTCCATGCAGTGTCATAATTGACTTCTGTTAATTCATGGTGCCTAATTAATCATTCGGCATCCCCTGATAGATTTGCTTTTAAATACCACATCTTTTGTACAGCGGGTATGTTTGATTCATGAACCATTTTCTTAAAAATGTCATGAAATTGTTGCCATTTCAAATAATTTCCATCAAACTTTGGAATTGAAATTTTTGGCAATTGTAGTGACGACGTTGTCACATCATGTGCAGGTGGGACACAATATTTCAGTATCGCCTTTTCTGCCATTATGAATGTTTCCAAATTGTATCCAGCTTCGACTGGATCTACTGCAAGTTTATACATCTCACAGTGCAGTTGTTCTATCTGCTGCCATAAGTTTTCTACAACTGTTTTGTAGTTCATTTTCTCTTCAGGAATTATTTGCTTTAATGTCCTGGAAAGTGTTGCTAGCATAGCGCCTTGCCTTCTGATCAATGGTTGAATGTTAATGCGATCTTCATCTTTTTGATGGGCCAATTTGCTTTCTTCAATTTTTGCCCTTTGTAGTTTCCAATCCTTTATTACTTCTTCTGTTAATTCTTTTAATGTTGAATAATATTCCTTTTTGAAGTAATCGTGACCGGATGGCTCGTATCCCAACGATTCCAATAAATCAGTGTGGGCTTTGTCAAATTCATCCCAAAGATCTTCAATCGTCTCAATTTTATTATCATAATAGAGAACTTTTGACTTTCTTGAGGCAGAGTCCTTTTGTGACATTTCTGATGACATTTTGAATCTCTTCACCTCGCTCAAACTGTTGTTCGTATATTTTATCCATTTTACTTTATGTACTTTGATCCGTTGGAAGTATATTTTTTTAGTCAATTGACAAGGTACGCTCCGACTCGCACCGATTAGTGATCAAAGTACTAGTAAATAAAGTTAAATTGAACAAATATAAAGTTTTAAAAAAATTTTTTTTATTTTATTTAATATAAATGTATATAATGAATCGTAGAAATCCTTCGCCTGCTTGGTCGCCGTGTTGACCAGATGGTTCAATTGATTGGGTACGCCTTGTCCCACGTTGCAGAAATCCAAATTTGGAGTTTTCCGATTATACTCTGCTGTCGTTCTAATCCACAAATTGACTAGGCGACAAAGTGCTGATAATTTCAGTTGTCCGACAAACAGAAGATTTTATGGTCGCCAAGTTGACCTGTTGTACACTAATAGTCGCCAAGTTGACTCAAATGTACTTTTTTTCCGCTGTGATTCTAGTCGCCAAATTGACTAGGTGACAAAGTGCTGACACAGTCAGTTGTCTCACAAGCAGATGTAGTTTTTAGTTATGGTGTGCAATACCGTCGCCAAGTTGACATAAATGATATGCACAAATGCAATGATATCCAAGTTAATCAATTGCTTCGTAAATGTCGGGACCCCGGATTGTTGCTAGCCTGCAAAACCGTGCCCTCGCTAAGGAATATCAATATTTTCCAAAGCGTTGTATTAAAAAAGGAAATGATCGACAAGTTGACCAAAATTCCTTATATGCGTGTTATTGAGAAAATTAGTCTGAGTTGACAAAATTCTCACACTTTGACTGTTACACCAAAATGTTTTATTTGTTTAAATTGGGAACGCCAAAGTCGGGGGTCACCAAAATGTTATTGAATTTTATAATTTTATTATTTATAAAAATGTTTGCCTCTAGAACATAAACTAGTGACATAGGGCTGTCGCAACCAACACTTGAAATTGGGTGGACTTCGGAGAGATCATGCAAATGGGGACCAAAGACACAGCGATGCTCACCCGTTGATTGCAGAGTAGTGAATAGACAAGAGTTGCTTGAATACTGATTTTATTAAGAAAAAGGTCGAGTTTATATACACGATTCTAGGATCTAGGGGGTCACATGTATATACATTTGGGGGTCTTATTCATAGTGAAAATGTGATTGTGTGTGTGAACATAATGTGGGGAACAATTTTGTGTTGTATGAAAATATGGTGTGAGTACAGTGTATATGAAAATATGTAGGGGTTCATTCTATTCTAAGCAAAGCCTGCATTGGTCTTTACTGTGAGAAATTCATAGTTTGTATTTTAAGCATGCATTTACACCAACAATGACAGTCGCACTTTTTCCCTTGTTATCGATAGATATTATCGTTATTATCATTACACAGGCGTACTTTACAAGATGACAGTTTTCCTTTTTCTTTCCAACTTAACTTTGTCTTTTGGTTGAGATATTAATAAGATATTAATGGAATACGGTTTACGAAATGGGAAATCCCCTTTGCGGTTTGCTCCTGATGTCTTTGGTTTTCGGCAGTTTTCCTTTTTCTTTCCAACTTAACTTTGTCTTTTGGTTGAGATAATAATGAGATATTAATGGGATACGGTTTACGAAATGGGAAATCCCCTTTGCGGTTTGCTCCTGATCTCTTTGGTTTTCGGCATTTTTCTGATTGATATGCTGATTATTAAGTTGCTTTTTTCTTTTAATTTATTGTCTCTCGCTTTTCTAATAATGACAGTCCCACTTTTTCCCTTGTTATCGATAGATGTTATCGTTATTATCAGTAAATTGGCGTACTTTTCGAGATGACAGTTTTCCTTTTTATTTCCAACTTAACTTTGTCCTTTGGATGTCTTCCTTTCGTGGAGATATCTTTCACGACCGTTTGCTTCACCCTTATGGTTTGCTCTTATCGGTTCTGGATCTCGTCTTTAAAGTCTTGCAACCTAATTTTTTGAAAATTCTCGACAGCTTTGCTTTCTCCGTTGCGCCTTTTTTTCCACACTATTTGTTTAGCTTCTATATTTGTCTATTTTACTTTTATAGGAACTTTGGACGTTTTGTTTTAAGCCGTTGCGTCTCTTTTCTTTTCAGTTTCTGGCAGTACGAACACCGTAATTTCTTTTACAGTGGGGACGGGCATTTGCCTGCAATGTGACCAAATTCATTACAATTGAAACATTTTGGAACTTTCGCCTTTCCTTTGTTGCCAAATGACTTTGCTTAACGCTTTCCAGAGTTTTTTGAGTGATTCTATGGGAAACAGTTTACGAAATGGGAAATCCCTTTGCGGTTTGCTCCTGATGTCTTTGGTTTTCGGCATTTTACTGATTGATATGCTGATTATTAAGTTGTTTTTTTTTTTTAATTTATTGTCTCTCGCTTTTCTAATGATGACAGTCGCACTTTTTCCCTTGTTATCGATAGATATTATCGTTAATATCATTACACTGGCGTACTTTTCAAGATGACAGTTTTCCTTTTTCTTTCCAACTTAACTTTGTCTTTTGGTTGAGATATTAATGAGATATTAATGGAATACGGTTTACGAAATGGGAAATTCCCTTTGCGGTTTGCTCCTGATGTCTTTGTTTATGTCATTTTACTGATTGATATGCTGATTAATAAGTTGTTTTATCGATATTATCGATACACTAGCATACTTTTCGAGATGACAGATTTCCTTTTTCTTTCCAACTTAAATTTGTCCTTTGGTTGTCTTCCTTTCGTGGAGATATTTTTCACGACCGTTTGCTTCACCCTTATGGTTTGCTCTTATCGGTTCTCGATCTCGTCTTTAAAGTCTTGCAACCTAATTTTATGGAAAATTCTCGACGGTTTTGCTTTCTCCGTTGCGCCTTTTTTTCACACTATTTGTTTAGCTTCTATATTTGTTTCTTTTATTTTTATGGGAACTCTGGACAGTTTTGCTTTAAGCCGTTGCGTCTCTTTTCTTTTCAGTTTCTGGCTGTACGAACACCGTAATTTCTTTTTCAGTGGGGCCGGGCATTTGCCTGCAATGTGATCAAATTCATTACAATTGAAACATTTTGGAACTTTCGCGTTTCCTTTGTTGCCAAATGACTTTGCTTAACGCTTTCTAGAGTTTTTTTGAGTGATTCTACGTACGTTTTTATTACATTTTCGATGACAGTTTGCGCTGACGCAGCAGCAGCAGCAGCAGCAATACCAGCAACAGAGGCGGCAGCTTCTGGTTTTGGATTATTATCCGGCTTATTAATGGGATACGGTTTACGAAATGGGAAATCCCCTTTGCGGTTTGCTCCTGGTGTATTTGGTTTTGACATTTTACTGATTGATTTGCTGATTATTAAGTTATATTTTTTTTTTAATTTATTGTCTCTCGCTTTTCTAATGATGACAGTCGCACTTTTTCCCTTGTTATCGATAGATATTATCATTATTATCATAACACAGGCGTACTTTCCAAGATGACAGTTTTCCTTTTTCTTTCCAACTTAACTTTGTCTTTTGGTTGAGATATTAATGGAATACGGTTTACGAAATGGGAAATCCCCTTTGCGGTTTGCTCCTGATGTCTTTGGTTTTCGGCAGTTTTCCTTTTTCTTTCCAACTTAACTTTGTCTTTTGGGATACGGTTTACGAAATGGGAAATCCCCTTTGCGGTTTGCTCCTGATCTCTTTGGTTTTCGGCATTTTACTGATGGATATGCTGATTATTAAGCTGTTTTTTTCTTTTAATTTATTGTCTCTCGCTTTTCTAATAATGACAGTCCCACTTTTTCCCTTGTTATCGATAGATGTTATCGTTATTATCGGTAAATTGGCGTTCTTTTCGAGATGACAGTTTTCCTTTTTCTTTCCAACTTAACTTTGTCCTTTGGATGTCTTCCTTTCGTGGAGATATCTTTCACGACCGTTTGCTTCACCCTTATGGTTTGCTCTTATCGGTTCTCGATCTCGTCTTTAAAGTCTTGGAACGTAATTTTTTGAAAATTCTCGACAGTTTTGCTTTCTCCGTTGCGTCTTTTTTTCCACACAATTTGTTTAGCTTCTATATTTGTCTGTTTTACTTTTATAGGAACTTTCTTTTCTTTTCAGTTTCTGGCAGTACGAACACCGTAATTTCTTTTTCAGTGGAGCCGGGTATTTGGATGCAATGTGACCAAATTCATTACAATTAAAACATTTTGGAACTTTCGCCTTTCCTTTGTTGCCAAATGACTTTGCTTAACGCTTTCCAGAGTTTTTTGAGTGATTCTATGGGATACGGTTTACGAAATGGGAAATCCCTTTGCGGTTTGCTCCTGGTGTATTTGGTTTTGACATTTTACTGATTGATATGCTGATTATTAAGTTTTTTTTTTTTTTTAATTTATTGTCTCTCGCTTTTCTAATGATGACAGTCGCACATTTTCCCTTGTTATCGATAGATATTATCGTTATTATCATTACACTGGCGTACTTTTCAAGATGACAGTTTTCCTTTTCCTTTCCAACTTAACTTTGTCTTTTGGTTGAGATATTAATAAGATATTAATGGAATACGGTTTACGAAATGGGGTTTACTTCTGGTGTATTTGGTTTTGACATTTTACTGATTGATATGCTGATTAATAAGTTGTTTTATCGATATTATCGATACACTAGCATACTTTTCGAGATGACAGATTTCCTTTTTATTTCCGACTTAACTTAGTCTTTTGGTTGTCTTCCTTTCGTGGAGATATCTTTCACGACCGTTTGCCTCACCCTTATGGTTTGCTCTTGTCGGTTCTCGATCTCGTCTTTAAAGTCTCGGAACCTAATTTTATGGAAAACTCTCGACAGTTTTGCTTTAAGCTTTGGCGTCTCTTTTCTTTTCAGTTTCTGGCAGTACGAACACCGTTATTTCTTTTTCAGTGGAGCCGGGTATTTGGATGCAATGTGACCGAATTCATTACAATTGAAACATTTTGGAACTTTCGCCTTACCTTTGTTGCCAAATGACTTTGCTTAACGCTTTCCAGAGTTTTTTTGTGTGATTCTACGTACGTTTTTTTACATTTTCGATGACAGTTTGCGCTGACGCAGCAGCACCAATACCAGCAACAGAGTGCCGCCTCTGTTTCTGGTTTTGGATTTTTGTCCGGCTTATTAATGGGATACGGTTAACAAAATGAGAAATCTCCTTTGCGGTTGGCTCCTGATTTCTTTGTTTTTGGCATTTTGCTGATTAATATGCTGATTATTAAGTTTTTTTTTGTTTGGTTTTTTATTTATTATCTCTCGCTTTTCTAGTGATGACAGTCTCCTTTTTTTCTCTTGTTATCGATAGATATTATAGTTTTTATCGATGCACTGGTGAACTTTTCAAGATGAGTGTTTTCCTTTTCCTTTCCAACTTAACTTCGTCTTTTGGTTGTCTTCCTTTGGTGGAGATATCTTTCACGACCGTTTGCCTCACCCTTATGGTTTGCTCTTGTCGCTTCTCGATCTCGTCTTTAAAGTCTTGCAACCTAATTTTATGAAAAACTCTGTTTTTTGCATGGTTTTTCCACGTATTTTTATTCTATTTGTATTTTATTTTATGACTTGCTCTCAAGCAGTTGCGTCTCCTTTCTTTTATTTGCCGTATGCGTATTTCTTTTTTCCGGGCATTTGGCTGCAATGTGATCAAATTCATTTCAATTGAAACATTTTGAACCTTTAGCCTTCCCTTCGTTGCCAAATGACTTTGCTCAACGGTTTCCATAGTTTTTTTTCTGCGATTCTACGTACGTTTTTATTACATTTTCGATGACAGTTTGCGCTGACGCAGCAGCAGCAGCACCAATACCAGCAAGAGAGGCGACAGCTTCTGGTTTTGGATTATTATCCGGCTATTAATAGTATACGGTTTACGAAATGGGAAATTCCCTTTGCTGTTTCCTCTTGATGTCGATGTTTTTGGCATTTTGCTGATTGATGTGCTGATTATTAAGTTGTTTTTTATACTCTGTACCCCTAGGGTAAAATTGTATACTATAGTCGCTAAAATGTATTTAACAGGCAGGAGAAGGCGTTTTCGACCCCATAAAGTATATATATTCTTGATCAGCATCAACAGCCGAGTCGATTGAGACATGTCCGTCTGTCCGCCCGTCCGTATGAACACCTAGATATTGGAGACTATAAGAGCTAGAGCTACCAAATTTCGTGTGAACATTTGTCTTATGCCTAGGCAGATTAAATTTGTTTCAAATTTTTGCCACGCCCACTTCCGGCCCTGCAAATGAGAAAATAACACTTTAAAATCAATTTACTAGAGCTGTATTAAAGATATCGAATTCTTATATATAGTCAAACTGCACAAACTGACTAGGCGACATTGGCAGGTAAGAAAGAGCGAGATAGCATGCGTTCGCTGCTGCTGCATGTTAAAGGAAATTTTGTTTTGAATTGATTGCGATTTCGAGGGTGTTCGAATTTTTTTAGTGCCTACGCAGATTAAGATGGTTTAAAATTTTTCCACGCCCACTTTCGCCCCCGCACTTTAAAAAAAAACGAATTACTATAGCAGTTTTTGCGGAATCACATTCTTATTTGGCACACCCAACAATGGGGCCAAAATGCACCATCTTTTTTTTTTAATGTTTTATTTGTTTGTTGGATCTTTTATATAACTTATAAGACTAACAACAATTTTTAGGTTTATCTTAATCTAACACATAACCTAACATCTGAAAGATGCTACATTGATCTATGGCCCTGATTAATTACTAGAGGGATATCGAAATCGATATGGATATTGAAATCCATAGCGATATCGAAATCCATAGGGATATCGAAATCGATATGGATATCGAAATTGATATGGATATCGAAATCGATATGGATACCGAAATCGATATGGATATCGAAATCGATATGGATATCGAAATCGATATGGATATCGAAATCGATATGGATATCGAAATCGATATGGATATCGAAATCGATATGGATATCGAAATCGATTTGGATATCGAAATCCATATGGATATCGAAATCCATAGGGATATCGAAATCGATAGGGATATCGAAATCCATAGGGATATCGAAATCCATAGGGATATCGAAATCCATAGGGATATCGAAATCCATACGGATATCGAAATCGATATGGATATCGAAATCGATATGGATATCGAAATCGATATGGATATCGAAATCGATATGGATATCGAAATCGATATGGATATCGAAATCGATATGGATATCGAAATCGATATGGATATCCTGAATCCATGAGATGAGCTTTCCAATTCAAACGCCGGTCGGGGATGAAGCCCAGGTATTTCACACAATCCTCGCTCGAAAAACGCGAGCCATGAAGGCTGACGGGGGGCAATTGAGTCTTCGAGTGTCGAAGGCTGTATGCTGTGACTTGTCCGCGTTCAAACAGATGCTGCATCTGATCAACCAAGGTTCCAGAAGGTTAAACTGTTCCTGGATGAGACTCGAGGTCACCGATGGTTCCGAAGTAGATTAAGAGCTGCTCATGTTGTAGCACTGGCATATCTGCGGTGTACAAAGTTTAGAGGATGGGACCCAGCACACTGACCTGTGGAACACCCGCATTGATGCACCTAATTCCAGATGTGAAGATCTCATACCTGACGTGGAAACGTCTGTCTTCAAGGTAGGACTTCAGAACCATGAAGTGCAGGTAGCAACACGTTAAGCTTAAGAAGAAGCCCGTCGTGCCAGACACGGTCGAAAGCCTGCTTAATGTCCAAGAAGGCAGCGGAGGTGTAAAGCTTGTCTTCGAAGGAGCCAAGGACCTTCCCAACTTTCTTTCTCTATGCTCTTCTGTGTTTCGCTCTTGCTCGTTAATTTCTGAATTTCTCCTACGCGTTGACCGCCGTCGAGTATCGGCCGCCTGCTCTGCCTGCCTAATCACTGGATCCGTTCGACGTTCCCTATGCTTTACAGTGCCTTCGCTATTGCTGGTTGGCCCTATTTTCTGAATTTCTCCTACGCGTCGACCGGCGTTGAGAATCGCTCGCTTGCTCTACCTGCCCTACGCGTCTGCTGATTTTTTAGATTTCTTTGCCTTTCTTATTTCTACGTACAAATCATTATTCCTATTTCCCAATCTCCTTCTTTGAGACTGCTGAGAAGCTGAAAGTCTATTTAAACGGGACATATTGCTGATATAAGAGAAGTCTTTTTGAAAAAAAAAGCTTGACAAAAGTAAATATAGTAAGGAATTAATTAAGAAATTATTGTAATGATTTGGAATACATTATTATATTTTGTTATTCTTTGTTTGTATGTTTGATATTGGTTCTAATCTAGTGATATTGTTTGTTACATAAGTATTTTGTGACTTATATCGCGTTGAAGAGTTTGCAGATGTGTCGGACGGCACAGATCGGGAGTTCTTGCATCATTTTCGGGCTTATTTTGTCATGACCAGGCGACTTTCTTGAGTTAAGATAGTTTTTAATAACTGCAGAAATTTCCTCCGTTGGGAATTTCGGTTGCTCACTTTCCATTGGGGTGCGCAAGCAGGGGAGCTGAAAAGAGTTTGTTGACGGATTTGGCAGAAAGACCATTTTTGGATGAGCTGCAAAGGTGATTGCTCTTTCTTCGCCTGAACGGGCCCATTTGCCAGTTGGGTTTCGTATAGGTGAGATTATCTCAGTTGGAGCAGTTATGGTTGGGTGAGCTTTCCACAGCGGATATTTGGTCCTTGCTTCTTCTTGTCTAAGCGCTTTTTCTCGCCTAAGTCGTTTTTTCTCTGTTACAAGAAGTTCAATTAGTCGGTTGTTAGACTTGTGTTTTTCCTGGGTGTGGCCAATGATTGGGGTGGAGATATCAGCTGCTTCAATGAGCATCGACTCTAATGCAGAAGTGCAAAAATCGATGTCTTCTTCGTCGTCCAGTTTGGGATTCAATTCGATATGGGTGATTATATATTTCTTATATCTGAGCCATTTTGTTTTATAATGCTGGAGTAAATTGCTTATATTGATGATTTGTTTTATTGATTTGTAGCCGTAATAATTACCCGATTTGAGTCAAACTTGGTGGGTAGTGTTTTGGTACAAATTAGATTTATATTCCATAAGAAAAATAAAAAATTTTTAATTGGAACCCTATTATTCCGATATTGGATATATTATATTGTATTCCGATCCTACCGATTTTCATACTTTGTCTACCTATACCTTTAAGAAAGCTAACTACCAAGTTTCAACTACGTAGCTTAAAATTTAAGTTTGAAAAGCTGCGAACAAACAGACAGACGGACAGACGGACGGACAGACGGACAGACGGACATGTCTCAATCGACTCGGCTGTTGATGCTGATCAAGTATATATATACTTTATGGGGTCGGAATCGTGAATTTCTATGCGTTACAAACATCTGACCAATTTAATAATACCCTCTGCAAGGGTATAAAAAATAAAAAGAAATAAGAAATTTTTTCTCTACAAGTTCGGGCTCACAGATGACAAAGAATAGTTTAGTAAATAAAACCAGGTACCGGCTTGGCCTTAGGAGTTGTGTCAGTTTAGCAGAAATTAGGGAAGAGGAACCTAATAGAGTAGAAGCCATGTCGGACTCAGGCGATTTCTGGAACCAGTCAAGAAATGTCACTCCTAGTTTGGGGACAGTAACAATCACGGACACAGCTAGCATATCCCTAAATAAATCCATAAACACGACTCTCAACCCAACTAACATACTAGCATTTGTTACCAGTTTTAAGCGATGGTCGAAAGAATTTGACGATTTTTACATAACCAAAACACTTTTTATTTCACTGGTCCCATTTGGGAGTATGAGTTAAAATTGAATCTGTTCAAAAACAGTTTCTAATTTATGCTCTTCGTGGCTTAAACTGGGACCGAAATGTTAATTTGCCCTCTTATTTTAAGAGACTTCTTCTAATTAATCTTCCCTCCTTACTTAACCGTATAGTAATGCTTGGTACTTTGTTTATTCATAAGCTTCTAAATGGACAAATAGATTGTCCTAATTTACTTAATCAGGTCAATCTATCTGTACCTTGTAGACTAGCCCAAAATTATGTGCCTTTAACTTCAACACGGTGTACTTCTAACTATTCTTTGCATGAACCTTTCCGAGTTCTCTGTTCCGACTACAACCGCCTTTATTCTGTAATCGGATCAGAGTTCTCTATAACTATTCTAAAAACTACTATTTTAAGTTATCTATCTAGTAGTTAGTCTTAATTATTATTTTAGTTGTCGTCCGTTGTCCACGCGACTTCGTTTTTGCATGCTGTCTGATAGGGTTCGCGCGTAACAGGCTTTGTCTTGGTGTCGCTTGGACCACTTGAACGTACTGCGCATTGTACGCGTCAACGTCCAGAAGTAAAAAAAAAAAAAATAATCTTTTACATAATAAACGAACATATATCGTAATATTCACATAACACTGTACTCACAAAAAAAAGGGAAATTCAGAAGAAAAAAATAAAAAAGAAATAAAAAATTTTTCTGTACAAGTTCGGGCTCACAGATGACAAAGAAAAGTTTAGTAAATAAAACCAGGTCCCGGCTAGGCCTTAGGAGTTGTGTCAGTTTTCCAGAAATTAGGGAAGAGGAACCTAATAGTGTAGAAGCCATGTCGGACTCAGGCAATGCCTGGAACCAGTCAAGAAATGTCACTCCTAGTTTGGGGACAGTAACAATCACGGACACAGCTAGCATATCCCTAAATAAATCCATAAACATGACTCTTAACCCAACTAACATACTAGCATTTGTAACCAGTGGTAAGCGATGGTAAAAAAAATTTGACGATTTTTACATAACCAAAACACTTTTTATTTCACTGGTCCCATTTTGGAGTATTGACCATATGTTTGGTCTTCTACAATATGGATCACCCCAAGTTAAAATTGAATCTGTTCAAAAACAGTTTCTAATTTTTGCTCTTCGTGATTTAAACTGGGATCGAAATGTTAACTTGCCCTCTCATTCTAAGAGACTTCTTCTAATTAATCTTCCCTCCTTACTTAACCGTAGAGTAATGCTTGGTACTTTGTTTATTCATAAGCTTTTAAATGGACAAATAGAATGTCCTAATTTACTTTAATCAGGTCAATCTATCTGTACCTTTTAGACAAACCCGAAATTATGTCTTTGCATGAACCTTTTCTGTTCCGACTACAACCGCCTTTACTCTGTAATCGGATCAGAGTTCTCTATACCTATCCTAAAAACTTGTATTTTAAGTAATCTATCTAATAGTTATTCTTAATTATTATTTTAGTTGTCGTCCGCTGTCTATGCGACTTCGTTTTTGCATGCTGTCTGCTAGGGTTCGCGCGTAACAGGCATAGTCCTGGTGTCGCTTAGACCACTTGAACGTACTGCGCATTGTATGCGTCAACGTCCAGAAGTATTTTCTGATAAAATCGATTCCCAGTATTCCCCCACATGGAATACCGAAAAGTGAATTTTCGATATGAAAATCGTGTGGAATTATATATTTTAAAATTTGTATGTCAATAGAAGTAAGTTCTTTTGATTTGGTTGCTTCTTGACTTATTCTTTGTATATTTATAATTTGATCAGTCTGAATGCATTGGAAAATGTCGGAATTTTCTTTTAGAATAGATATTTCTGCACATGTGTCTATAAAAGTACTAATTGCTTTCCTGTTGTCACATTTGCGAAAGATACGAAAGTATTTTAACTAAGATGTGAACTTTGTTGTTTCTTACAGCTGGGTCTCTAGAGATTGCTGGGAGTTTCCCGCAGTATTCTGAGCTACTCTTACATTGTTATTGTTATTAGAGTTATAACCTTTGTTTTGCTGGTTATTTCCTCTATTATTGTTTCTATTGCTTACTATGTTATTCCTTTTATAGTTACGTTCTATAGTTAGATGATTTTGATTGTAATTCTGACCGTTATTGCGATTATTATAATTGTTACAAAAACCGCGACCATTTCGTCCACCGCGGTAACTATATCAGTTATTATAATTACCGCGGCCCCGTTGGGCAAATAGTACTGAATTCGGATTTCCATTCGTTTCAGCAGTACATTGTCAGTAGTTTGGGACAGCTTCATTCATTGTTTTGAAGTTTCATGCCTCTAATATTGTTTTGAGCTTACCATGCTCACAATTTATGACCATTGTGCTAATGACTTCTCTTGTCCTAAATTGGTCAGCATCTTATCAGAATAAATGCTTTGCGGACTTCCTCTGCGACCTATAAACCGCGCCAACGCGGCCAGGAACTTCTCAGTCGTCAGGTCGGATGTGCATTCCAAGTGGATAGCCTTGGTGCTAAAACACACAAACACACACACATACCCCTTCGTAATGAGACAGGCCCGTCCTGTGTAATTTTTTATATCGAACGGGCCGGCAAAATCCACTCCCGTGTAGGTGAATGGCCTGGAAAAGGAAGACCGCTCCTTGGGCAGATCTCCCATTAGCTGCGTTTGGAGACGCTTTCTGTATATGATACAAACCTTACAGGACTTAGTCACATGTTTGACCAAATTTCGAATCTTGGGAATCCAGTATTTCGCGCGGATGATACGGATCATGAGCTGATTCCCCCCATGCAACATTATGCGATGGGTGAAATCAGTAAGGAGTCGAGCAAAACGGCTGTCATACGGCAGAAGAACAGGATGACGTTCATCATACCGCAGAGAGCTGGAGTTTTTAACCCGTCCGCTGGCTCGGATAATGCCATGGTGGTCAAGAAATGGATTTAAGGAAAGTATGGAGCTACGAGAGCCTATTTGTTGCTTGTTGCTTAGACTTTGGTATTCCTCAGCGTATGCTCCACGTTGAGTCGAAATAATGAGCGCTTGCTCTGCTGCTGCCAGGTCGCCTTGGGAAAGTTGAAGTGAGGTCGCCCTGGGACTTTTGCGACAATGGCGGATGAAACGCAGAATGTATGCAGAAACGCGCAATGCTCGGCTAAAGTCGGAGAAACGGTCGAGGAACTCTTCCGTCGGCGCGATCTTAGTGGTATGCACCTTAATGGTCTTTTGTTCAACGTCAGTCTCTGGGATAGACTCAAGTGCCGGCGGCCATTGCTGGCGAGGCAATGCTAACCACTCTGGGCCGTGCCACCACAGGTCTGACTGCGCTAACTCACTGGATGAGACACCTCTACTTGCCAAATCGGCGGGGTTGTGTTCTGACCGAATATGATGCCATTGTTGGGCGTCGCAGATCTGTGTTATTTTCGCTACTCGATTTGCCACGAATGTGGTCCATCTGCACGGAGGTTTCTGAAGCCAGGACAACACAATGGTGGAGTCTTTCCACAGATGCAGATCAGGATTATCTACCGGCATGTAAGGGAGAATTGCAGTAGTCATCTCAGACAAGAGGACTGCTCCGCACAATTCTAATCGAGGGAGAGAAATGGTTTTCACTGGAGCCACTCTTGTCTTGGAGGTAAGGAGATTCGTGAAGCTGTGATTCCCTATCACAGCTCGAACATACAGCGCTGCACCATACGCTCGCTCGGATGCATCACAGAACCCGTGATGCTCAATGTGGACCTTTGGTTGACAGTGTACCCATCTGGGAATACGGATTTCGTTGAGTGACTGGTAATTGGTCACAAACTGGCTCCACTGTTGGTCAAGATCGGACGGAAGTGGATCATCCCAACGGAGCTCACGTAGCCACAAAGTTTGCATAAACATCTTGGCACGCACAATTAAAGGAGATAACCAGTGGTTATCCAGCCTGCTGGATCGAACAATTTGGAAATTTGGGACAAAACCTCGCGCTTCGCGTAGGAGGATTTTTGCTCCAGTGGAGAAGGAACGAAGAAAAACTCGTTAGTAGTGGCTCTCCATCGAATCCCCATCGTCTTGGTTACGCTAGCGTCATCGATTTCGAGAAACTCGGAATTTAACAGGTGGCCTGACGGAATGTCACGCAGAAGCGGCTTATGATTGGCCATCCACTTTCGTAGGGGGAAACCAGCGGACTCCATCGCACATGACAGCTCTTTAATAGCCTCACAGGCCTGGTGTTGCGTGTGGGCACCGGCTAGTACGTCATTCACGTACATGAAACTGCGAATAACTTCACTAGCTCGAGGATATTGTGATTCCACATCACTTGCTAGTTGTTGGAGGACTCGAATCGCAAGGAAAGGGGCACAATTTACTCCAAATGTGTGTCGATGGTCAAAAGGATTTGCCGATACATTTTGGTAATATCGGCGTTGAAAACGAATCGGAAATATCTCCACCTAAGTAGTTGCATGGTTAGGTCGGATTGGAGGACCGGTCCTGTATGCAAGACATCGTTGAGACTCTGCCCATTAGTGGAGGAACTGGAGGCGTTGAACACTACGCGAACTTTAGTAGTGGTGCTTTCTGGCTTAAACACCGCATGATGTGGAAGGTAAAATACAGAGCTACCGTCTGCAGGACTAACCTTTCTCATATGACCAAGGTCAATGTACTCTTGGATCACCGAGTTATACTGAGCTTTGAGTTCTGGATTTTTGCTCAGTCGGCTCTCGTTCCGAAGGAACTGGGCCAATGCACCTGACCTGGAATGACCCAGCTGGATGTTGCTAGGCTCTCGGAATGGAAGGCTGATGATATATCGTCCCGAGGTGTCTCTTTTGGTGGTTCGGACGAAGTTCTCCTCACAATCGGAATCGGACTCTTTCATTCTCCTCATAGGGAGATCCTCCACCTCCCAAAATTTTGTGAGAAGTTTATCTAATTGGCTCTCTGGGGGATGCATAACTCGAGTGGAAAACGAGGAGATTGCCCGATGGTCGATTTGGGACTCGTCAACTGGCCCTGTAAGTACCCACCCGAATATGGTCTCTTCTCCAAGAAGGGTGCCACAAATGTTGGTTTCCTTGCCCTTCAAGGAAATTGCCGGAAGCTCGTCAGACCCGAGCAGTAAATCTATTTGGGCACTGTGACGGAAATTCGGATCGGCAAGAGGCAAGTTGGGCAGGTTCTCTAAGGCACTCTCGTCTGCCAAGGCAGACGTGGGCACTCGCCGTTCTGGCATCAATGGAGAACCTATGACGAGCTGAGAAAGCTTATGGGTTTGAGCGGGAGTCGACATGGTCAGACCAGATATGTGGGCAGTCACTGTTCTGAATGGAAGTTTTATTTGATTGAAAAGCCGCTCCGTTATGAAACTCCCTTCAGATCCTGGATCAATCAAAGCACGAGCCCTATAGGATATTCCCTGATGACGCACGGTAACCATGGCGGTTCCCAAAAGGACTCTGGGTCTCTTTTCGGACGAATTGTCTTGTCGATGGCTGACCACTCACAGTCATTGCCTAATCTGGGTGACTCTATCATTGATGGACATTTGGAGAAAACGAGGACACAGACGGATTGGATGATCCTCCGTAGCACACACCTTGCTTGTAGACGTGCCCACCGAGACCTTGGTTTTAAAAGTCTTAATATTCCTCTGGGTCTCTTTTCGGACGAATTGACTTGTCGATGGCTGACCACTCACAGTCATTGAATCTTCTAGTGATTCCAACGTAAGGACGCGATCTTCTAGAAACGCATTTAATTCGGACCAACATGGGATATCTCGTTTATTTTGGAGAGACTGCTCCCACATAGCTCGGGTAACCTTGGGCAGCTTGGAGCTAGCCCAAAAAACGAGCATGCTGTCCCAAGTAGATGTGTCGACACCGTGGAGATTTAATGCTAGCAAGCATCCTTGGAAAGTGTTCAGCATCGTTCTCAGCGATGTAACGGACTCGGTAGGAATGGGCAGTAAGCCGAACAGGACTTTGAGCTGACTATTGACAAGGAGTCTTGGATTCTCAAACCGCTCACAGAGGGCTCCCCAAGCTGATTCAAAACCATCATTGGTAAGTGGAGACTTAGCCACTAGAGCCTTGGCATCACCTCTTGTTTTAGAATTCAAATGGAATAACTTTTCGACAGGTGTTAACCGCGGATTGTCTATGTAGACAGCTGTGAAAAGGTCTTTAAATGTAGGCCAACGCAAAAAATCCCCGCTAAAGACTTCTGTATCACATGGCGGAGGATTACAGCCTCTCGAAGCAACGCTAGGAACTGGCAACTGCGCTGGCATGGATGCCTGGTCAATGGACTCTGTAAGTAGAGACGCGCAACGTTCATAAACATCATAACAATAAGCATATTTTGCTTCTAGGGTCGTAATATCTGCAGCGTCACCATCTTGCCGAATACTTTTGGAACAACGAACATACTCTTGTTCGGCTGTTGCCCATAAGGAGCGAATGTGATCCTGTCGGATCTTCAGTGTGGAGATTGTGACTGTGTTCTCAGACAGAGTGGTGATCATATCCTGGAAACGGCTGATACGATCACTGGCAGCTATAAAGTCAGCCAAAGCCATGTTGGATACACGAATACGTCGTTGCGTTTCAGAACGAGTAGAGACTGAAGGAGCGGACACGGTGATGTGCGGGACTGGCTTCACAGTTTCTAAACTAGATGGGCTTGACGCTCGAGAAGTTTTCGGAGACGACAACCTGGGCTCAGATGAAGCTCGTTGAATGCCGTGGCTCTG
The DNA here is from genome assembly GCA_018151275.1 of Drosophila prosaltans. NCBI lineage: Eukaryota > Metazoa > Arthropoda > Insecta > Diptera > Drosophilidae > Drosophila > Drosophila prosaltans. Next base: position 89,179 of record JAECWY010000051.1, read on the forward strand.
ACCCTTGAGTGCCGAAGACTCACTACTAGCAGAACTTGGATGACGTTTAATTGTCGCAGGAGAAGCGACACTTCTTGGTTTTGATGTCGGGGTCGCAGGCGATGTAGAACGTGGAGGAACAGTGAGCCGAGTTGACTTAGCGCTAGTCTTGGGTTGCTCGATTGGCATAATCTAAATCGCGGTTTTTTTTTATTGACCGTAGACGTAGCAGTGTCGCAACGACAACGGGAATATGAGAATTGAAAATTAAAGATCGAAAAAAATGTAAAAAGAATTGTAGAAAATGTCGAAGCCAATGGAACTTGAATCGAGTATAATAATCTTCGCAGTAATTGAAAAACTTGGATCTATAATAATTTTCATCAATGTAGGAATTTTCGAAATGTTGAACTTTAGTGATGTAGGAATTTTCGAAATGTGGACTGTATATTTTAATTGACAAATTATAGTTGAATGTAAATCAATAAATCGGATTTACACAAATGCACATAATAATTTTACTGGTGATTCATTCTTTAAAAAAACCTTTCTTTTTTGTGAACTTGGGTCGCAAAAGGATAGACGGCTACGTGTTGTTGTTTGCGCAAAAAGGAAAAATTGCAAAAAAAAATCTGGACTGTACGTTATATTTCTTCCGATGTTAGCTTGGAATGGATTTTTTTTTTTTTATGTTCTCGGTAGAAATACAAATACACCGTCAACAAACTTCAAAGTCGTTTGTAAAAAGATTAGTCACAAATTTTTTTGAAAAAAAATAGGCAAATCTCACAGAAAAGAAAAAAAAAACGACTCGGCTGTAGCGTTGGAGGCGGTTTCACAAAATTTTCTTTATGCGCGAATTTCGAATTTTAAGAAACAAACAACACGAAGGCAAAAAAATCCGTAATTAGTTCACTTAATTAGAAAATCTTTTTTTTGATAAAATGTTTCAATGTTTTATTTGTTTTTTTTTTTCCTTTATTTCGGAATCCTGCACCAAAAATAATTATGAAAATGCGTTTGTGTAAATTCAATGTAGGAGAAATTATATGTGTGTGTTAGGATTTATATGTGTGGGTATGTGATATGTGTGTAAATATATTATGTATATGGAATGTATAAAATATATTGTGTGTATATGGAATATTATGTGTGTACGGAATGTTATAAAATATATTATGGAATATGTAAAATATATTTATTATGGATGACAAGTGTAGGAATGGTGAACAATCGGAACATTCGTGTATGTGCGTACATATGTGTGACTCAAAATGTAAACAATGGTAAGTTTAAATTATTTTGTCGCGAAATTAATTTGTTTTCACTAAATGTTTTCTTGTTCGTATTTTAGGATGTCACAGCACAAATTTTTCTCGCGGAGGAGTGTTCACTTCACTTGCTGTAAATTGGAAACGGCGACACACGGTAAGTTTGATATTGAATGCACATATATTTCTTGTTGGGGGAGATATGTATGTATGTATGGAAGTACCTTATGTACTTAGTTATGTATGCACATATGTACGTTTCTTGGAAGGAATGGATGTGTGAACAGTTGATGTAGGAAAAAATGATCATGAACTGTTCATATGTACACTTACATATGTACATACATAACTGGGATTGGAAAAAAGATGGCTGCGTTGGAAAGCAGTACAAAATTGATGGAAAAAGAAATGAAGGAGAATGAAGAATGACCTTATGTCATTTAATGAGTGTAAATGAAGTGCTGCCTGATTTAACACCTTATGTGATAAATCATGCAATCGGACAACATTTACACTGCCACCTTCTGTGGACTTCAAATAAAAGTTTTCACTTAACTTTCTTTGCAGCGTTGAGGAAAAATCCACCGATGCGAGCTGGCGTCAGTAGATCGGCCTGATCTGAGAGAAAAAACTTCCTTCTGGATGAGGATCCGGCTCGAAGGACCAAAATGTCTGTAGGAGGGCAGATTTCTTCCTTCTTGCTTCCCAAAAATAGATGTAGACTCCAAGAGAGTTTCACTTCACAGGCTTTTATATTCACGTCTTTTCTTCAACGTTATAAAAGCGACTAATCTAACTTAACATTACATATTACAGACCGTGGTGAAAGCTCCCCTGTTCACCACTCCCGTCTCGCTCTCTCGCTCTCTACGTCATTGGTGACGTAAACAGTATTAGCGTTCTTATTTTGAACAGGGATGGCTACCAAATACTTCGTCAGGTCGCATATCAGTGTTCTTTCCGATCATTTAATTTTCCGATTTTGCTAGTGGATCTATAGTATCCACTATTACTCTGTCAACGGCACTCATAGGAGATTCTGTAGTTGTTAATGGGGTCTTGGTATGTTTAGTCGTTTTCGACTTTTGTCATTTTTTGTACTCTTTTATTTGACGCGTCATATTTTTCCATTAGTAGTGTCTTTTTATCTTTATTAAAGTTTTTGTAATGTCATTATGACCACCTTGGATAGGATCATTATGATTTTCAGACCAAATTGCTTCATTATTTATCATTATTTATCATGGTCACCGGGTTGAGTAACGCTACTCTCAATAAATTCAATTTTTTATTGCCCATTTCTTTAAAAGTATCTATTGAAATAAATTGAAATTTGATATGGCTTATTTTTAATATACCGGCTTGAGTTTTAAGCCTTTGAAAGAACTGATCATGAAACATCATCATGATTTTTAGACAAAATTGCTTCTTTTTCATTATTTATTATGGTCACCGGGTTGAGTAGCGTCACTCTTAATGATTTCAATATTTTATTGCCCATTTCTTTAAAAGTATCTTTTCCCACGGTGACGTTTTGATATGGCTTATTTTTAGTATACCGGCTTGCGTTTCAAGCCTAAGTAAAGTTTTTCATTAGTGTATAGGTCGCCAATATCAATTCTTGCAATAACTTTATTTCCGTGTTTCAAGTAACACAATTTATTTGTTATATGCAAGGCCACTACTTTTAGTACCTCGTCATTATTTATAACTTGGTAAACGTTGGCCATAGAATCATTTGATGTACTTTGCCTTGGCAAAGACTCTTTTTCATTTCCTGCGCAGGATTTATTTTGTCTAGATTGTTACCTGGTAGTGACTTTCAGGTCTTTGTTTTGAATGTCTTTTAACTCGGTTATCGTTATCCGAGATAGGGCATCTGCCACGAAATTGTCTTTTCCAATTAAAATTGTTTAATAGTGAAGTGTTGACCATAGATGTATGGTGAAAGAATTTTAGAGCCTATTGAATTGCTACAAATTATTGTTGTTTTGTTGCTTTCAGCGCGAAGCATAAGCAACTGGGAGTTCTTTTATCTCTATATCTTCAGTATCTTCACACGCGTATTTATTTGGACGATGTCGTAGTACCTATTCAGACAATTTATTATTTATTACTTTTAATAACAAAAAATTTTCATAATTGGAGTTTGTACTTCTCACGAAAATTCCCTTATCAATTTCTTCTTCTGGAATAAAATCGAACGACATTTTAATAGGTTGGAAGTACTATTGCATTAACACAAGTTTATGTATTGGCTGGCTGTATTGGTTCGTTCGACAATTTTTAATGCCGTAACGAAGCGATTGAGTGAGGTCTTTTGACCATCAAATTCAGGGACTGAAGTCAAAACTTGTCTCACATATTCCCTATCCGCGGCTATTTGTTCTGTTAGTGGCTGCGATAGGACTTAACTATTGAGAGTGAACGAGAGATCGAGATGGAGATCTTATTTTACATGTCTATAACTTCGAGAGGGAGAATATTTTCGCGCTTATCAATTCTTCTCCCTCTCCTTCTCCTTTTTTTCACATTTTTTTTTTATTTCTGGTTAATCATCGGTTCATTTTTTTTTTTTTTTTTTGAATCAATTGATTCTCCTGCGATTTTCATTTTGTTAAATTGAATTTTGAGATTCTTTCTATTGTTAAAATATATATATCCATAAAATATGTTAATCATATCTAAAAACTTTCAAAAGCGTATAAATTTGAATTTGATAAATTAACTTTTTATTTTGAAAAAAAAAATTTCAAATGTAATGGGAATTACATGTGTTGGGAGGGTTTGAGGATGCTACCCGTAAACGCACGCAGAAAACAATAGGCAGAGAAGACGTGCGCTCAACTGAGAAGTTTATTAGAGACTAAGCGCGTGCCAATAATTCGGTTAGGCAAACGCACGAATACATACATAGTAATAATGTGGTATGTGTGCATATACATGTATGACAGAAATTACTTAGAAATAATATACATGTATGTGTTGATACAAACTATGTAACATGCGTGCATTGTTCTGGAACATTCATATATTTTAACACCCTTCCTCAATGCAAGCATTAGTTACAATATCATTTTAAGTTTAACATATTCATAAATTCGTTATGCTTCTTCTTTTGCAAATTCTTAGTTAATACGTCAGCAATCATTAATTCTGTCGGAACATATTTTAGCTCAACATGCTTATCTGATACAGTTTGTCGTACAAAATGATATCTAATATCTATGTGTTTAGTCCTCGAGTGATGAACTGGATTCTTCGTCAACTGTTGAGCACTTAAGTTGTCTCCGTATATGATTGTTGAGGTAGTACCATCTCCGCACCCAAGCTCGACGATCAAGCGCCGCAAAACAACTGCCTCCTTGCATGCGGTTGATAGCGCTATATACTCTGCCTCAGTACTACTGAGTGCTACGCTGCGCTGTTTCTCTGATTTCCACGATATTGGTCCACCAGCCAAGAAGAAAACATATCCCGAGTATGACTTTCGGTCGACTTTGTCACCTCCCCAGTCAGCATCTGCATATCCAACAAATGCCTTGCCGGTTTGCTTGTAGTTTAACTTCTTGTCCACCGTCGTTGCTAAGTACCGCAGAATGTGCTTCACACCTGCCTCATGCTCTGAATGGGGATCTTGATTCCGCTGTGCCAACTTTGCAACTGAATGCAACATATCTGGCCTTGTAGTAAGCGCCAACCACATCAGCTCGCCAATCTGCGTCCGAAAGCTTCTCGGATCAACCTTTTTGCATGCCTTGTTGTCACATGCCACCTGATACCCTGCATCTAAAGGAGTAGTCGCACTTCTACAATTCTCAATCCCATAGCGCCTCAACATCTCCTTGATATATTGAGAATGGCCCAAAGTAATTGGCCCAAGATCACCATCACGCTGAATTGTTTGTGCAGTCAAACGCATTTGAAATTGCTGCTTTGATACTATCCAACATTGGCTTCGATCGACATGCTATAAGTAAATCATCAACGTATACAAGAATTAATGCCAAATCACCTGCCCCACGCTTTTGGTATAAGCATGGTTCACTACATGGATTAAATGCCATTTCCAGTAGAACGCCATGCAGCTTGGAATTCCATTCCCTTCCTGATTGTTTCAAACCATATATTGCCTTCTTCAGCAACAATGCTGCCTTTGGATTATTCTCATCGATGTATCCCAGAGGTTGCTTCATGTAGACCGTGTCTTTTAGATCGCTATTGAGGTACGCCGTGCATACGTCCATCTGATCTAAGTATAACTGCAACTCTGCTGCTAGTGCCAAAACAAATCGCACACTCAAGTCGGCATACCGGTGCAAAAGTATCCGTGTAGTTTACACCAAATTGTTGCGAGCATCCTTTCGCAACTAACCGTGCCTTAAATCGCTCTAATCCTCCTTGAGCATCCTTTTTAAGGCTAAAAACCCATTTGCATCCTACCAAGGGCTGGTTTTTTGGTAACTCCACCAGCTTCCACGTCTCATTTTTGACCAGAGACTTATATTCCGTAGCCATTGCTTCACGGCACTGTGATGAATAGGATCCACTCATAACTTCTTCGTAAGTTGCTGGAATCGGCACTCATCCGCGTCCTGATCCAGAAAAGGAACTTCATCTTGACCATAAGGTCCAGCCAAATCAAATGTAACTGTCGTACTGCCACTTTGCACCAAGAGATCTCGCTCATCAAAAAGTACATCTCTCTTTTCAACCACTTTACGTGTCTCTGCATCATAGAGTCTGTAACCCTTGGCTTCTCTTGAGTAGCCCACCATGCGATACTCTTTTCCTTTTGGTTGAAATTTGCTGTCATGATTACCCTTGGACAATGCCACTGCAACGGAACCAAAAACTTTAAGATGACTTATACAAGGTTTCTTACCGGTCCACGCTTCCATTGGTGTTTGGTTGATCAGTGCACTCGTAGGAGATCGATTACGAAGATATACAGCCGTGTATATAGCTTCTGCCCATAACGCCTCACACAATCCTGACTGCGCCAACAAACATCTGGCCATTTCAACCAGAGTACGATTAGCTCTCTCTGCAACGCCGTTTTGCTGTGGTGTGTAGGCTATTGTTAACTGTCGAGAAATTCCATGTAGTTTCAAAAACTCCTCAAACGCCTTATTGACATATTCCCGACCATTGTCGCTGCGAATGCATTTTAGCTTTTTTCCTGTTTGCCGCTCCACTAAGTTTTTAAAATCCACAAACTTGCTGAAAACTTTAGAAAATATACGAACACTCTTCTGGATTTGTCATCAATAAATGTGAGGAAATATCTTGAACCACCAAGTGATTTATTTCCAAACGGTCTACAAACGTCGCTATGAATTAATTCCAAAATCTCACTGGCTCGATTATCTGCTGCCTTTGGAAATGGTTGCACATGTATTTTGCTTAACATGCAAGTTTTGCAAGGAACGTTTGTATGTATATTTTCTGCAGTTATTCCATGAACCAAATTTTTATTCTTCATCTGCGTCAGACTTGTGTAATTGAGGTGACCAAGACGTCTGTGCCACAACTCTCCATTATCTTTAATAGCTGCGAAGATGTTTTCCACTTTTGCTTCAAAAACGTATAAGTTTCCAACCCTGGTAGCATTTAGAACACATTTGCCATGCTGTATGACTCTAGCTACGTATTTTCCAAAATACACCTCGCTGTTATACTCAATAACACGAGCCACTGACATAAAATTTCCTGCCAGCTGTGGAACGTAGAGTACATTATTTAATGTTAATTTGTACAAGATAGTTTGGAAATTAACTTTTCCTTTGCCTTCTGCATATAAAATACCCGCATTTGCCAAACTGATCTTCTCTTTATGTGCCTCAAATTCTGTGAACATATTTTTGTCACAACACATATGGCTGGTTGCGCCAGAGTCTAAGCACCATTTCTTTGCAATGCTCTCCGTCTCCAAGACATTTATTAAGCTGCATTGCTTGCTCTCTGTGCTCTCTTTATATTTGGTCTCTCTTTGGGTCTGTCTCTCTCTCTCTCTCTGTTTTGCATTGTGCCTTTACATGCCCTCGCTTGCCACATTTGAAGCAAGTAATTAGCGTTCGACTTTTGTTTGAATGTGGTTGTTGGTATGTGTGTCTGTTCTGTGACACGATGAATGCCTCTTGTCTATTTTCTTTCGTCTCCGTAAGACTTTTTCTCTCTGCTTCTTCCTTCAATTTTATGCAAAGAATATCAAAACTGGGCAAATTGTCGCGCGTCTCTATGGCGACAACAAAATTCTCAAATTTATCTGGCAAACTAGATAACAAAATGATAATTCGTAACTCATCATTCATCTCAATACCAACATCTGCAAGCTGATCCAAAATCTCAGAGAATGAATTTAAATAACTTGGCATACCTTGACCTTCCAATAAGTGCAAACTTAATAATTTCTTGTAAAGCGACACTTTTCGCACTGGTCCCTTTGGCTGATGAACATCTCGTAGTTTTGTCCATGCCGCATTTGCTGTTTCACAGTTCTTTATATATGCCAGTTGCGATGGCTTCACACAAGCGTTATTGTTGGTAATGCTAGTTGTTGTTTTTTTTGCTTGATCTGCTGCTGCCAGGGAGCTTTCACCACGGCCTGTAATGCTAAGTAGTCTGTAATATGTAATGTTAAGTTAGATTAGTCGCTTTTATAACGTTGAAGAAAAGACGTGAATATAAAAACCTGTGAAGTGAAACTCTCTTGGAGTCTACATCTATTTTTGGGAAACAAGAAGGAAGAAATCTGCCCTCCTACAGACATTTTGGTCCTTCGAGCCGGATCCTCATCCAGAAGGAAGTTTTTTCTCTCAGATCAGGCCGATCTACTGACGCCAGCTCGCATCGGTGGATTTTTCCTCAACGCTGCAAAGAAAGTTAAGTGAAAACTTTTATTTGAAGTCCACATAAGGTGGCAGTGTAAATGTTGTCCGATTGCATGATTTATCACATAAGGTGTTAAATCATTCATTCTCCTTCATTTCTTTTTCCTTCAACTTTGTACTGCTTTCCAACGCAGCCATCTTTTTTCCAATCCCAGTTATGTATGTACATATGTAAGTGTACATATGAACAGTTCATGATCATTTTTTCCTACATCAACTGTTCACACATCCATTCCTTCCAAGAAACGTACATATGTGCATACATAACTAAGTACATAAGGTACTTCCATACATACATACATATCAAGAAATATATGTGCATTCAATATCAAACTTACCGTGTGTCGCCGTTTCCAATTTACAGCAAGTGAAGTGAACACTCCTCCGCGAGAAAAATTTGTGCTGTGACATCCTAAAATACGAACAAGAAAACATTTAGTGAAAACAAATTAATTTCGCGACAAAATAATTTAAACTTACCATTGTTTACATTTTTGAGTCACACATATGTAAGCACATACACGAATGTTCCGATTGTTCACCATTCCTACACTTGTTATCGGCTCCAGTTTCAAGGTTTACACGACGGCAATTTACAACAAATGCGAAATTAACGCGAACGTCCAATAAAATAATTTCGCACTCGCATTGTTTTCGCGGCTCGAATTTAATAAATCCGAGCTTGCGTGTAATATTTAATGCACATATTTTTTTTTCAATACACATTTCATCCATTTTAAATATATTTTACATATTCCATAATATATTTTATAACATTCCGTACACACATAATATTCCATATACACACAATATATTTTATACATTCCATATACATACATAATATATTTACACACATATCACATACCCACACATATAAATCCTAACACACACATATAATTTCTCCTACATTGAATTTACACAAACGCATTTTCATAATTATTTTTTGGTGCAGGATTCCGAAATAAGAGGGAAAAAAAAAAACAAATAAAACATTGAAACATTTTTATCAAAAAAAAAGATTTTCTAATTAAGTGAACTAATTACGGATTTTTTTGCCTTCGTGTTGTTTGTTTCTTAAAATTCGAAATTCGCGCATAAAGAAAATTTTGTGAAACCGCCTCCAACGCTACAGCCGAGTCGTTTTTTTTTTTTCTTTCCTGTGAGATTTGCCTATTTTTTTTTCAAAAAAATTTGTGACTAATCTTTTTACAAACGACTTTGAAGTTTGTTGACGGTGTATTTGTATTTCTACCGAGAACAAAAAAAAAAATCCATTCCAAGCTAACATCGGAAGAAATATAACGTACAGTCTAGATTTTTTTTGCAATTTTTCCTTTTTGCGCAAACAACAACACGTAGCCGTCTATCCTTTTGCGACCCAAGTTCACAAAAAAGAAAATTTTATTAACGAATCACCACCAGTAAAATTATTATGTGCATTTGTGTAAATCCGATTTATTGATTTACATTCAACTATAATTTGTCAATTAAAATATACAGTCCACATTTCGAAAATTCCTACATCACTAAAGTTCAACATTTCGAAAATTCTTACATCGATGAAAATTCCACAGTGTTTATAGATCCAAGTTTTTCAATTACTGCGAAGATTATTATACTCGATTCAAGTTCCATTGGCTTCGACATTTTCTACAATTCTTTTTACATTTTTTTCGATCTTTAATTTTCAATTCTCATATTCCCGTTGTCGTTGCGACACTGCTACGTCTAGCAACGGTCAAGAAAAACCGCGATTTAGATTATGCCAATCGAGCAACCCAAGACTAGCGCTAAGTCAACTCGGCTCACTGTTCCTCCACGTTCTGCATCGCCTGCGACCCCGACATCAAAACCAAGAAGTGTCGCTTCTCCTGCGACAATTAAACGTCATCCAAGTTCTGCTAGTAGTGTGTCTTCGGCACTCAAGGGTCAGAGCCACGGCATTCAACGAGCTTCATCTGAGCCCAGGTTGTCGTCTCCGAAAACTTCTCGAGCGTCAAGCCCATCTAGTTTAGAAACTGTGAAGCCAGTCCCGCACATCACCGTGTCCGCTCCTTCAGTCTCTACTCGTTCTGAAACGCAACGACGTATTCGTGTATCCAACATGGCTTTGGCTGACTTTATAGCTGCCAGTGATCGTATCAGCCGTTTCCAGGATATGATCACCACTCCGTCTGAGGACACAGTCACAATCTCCACACTGAAGATCCGACAGGATCACATTCGCTCCTTATGGGCAACAGCCGAACAAGAGTATGTTCGTTGTTCCAAGAGTATTCAGCAAGATGGTGACGCTGCAGATATTACGACCCTAGAAGCAAAATATGCTTATTGCTATGATGTTTATGAACGTTGCGCGTCTCTACTTACAGAGTCCATTGACCAGGCATCCATGCCAGCGCAGTTGCCAGTTCCTAGCGTTGCTTCGAGAGGCTGTAATCTTCCGCCATGTGATACAGAAATCTTTAGCGGGGATTTTTTGCGTTGGCCTACATTTAGAGACCTTTTCACCGCTGTCTACATAGACAATCCGCGGTTAACACCTGTCGAAAAGTTATTCCATTTAAATTCTAAAACAAGAGGTGATGCCTCTGGTTAACATTTCTTCATCGTGGATAGACGTGTTTTTCTGTGCTCCTGCATAATTTCTTTTATTTCGGTTTTAAACTCACCGCGCCTGCCTAAAAATTCAGCTAATTATTTAGCAATAACTATTGACATTATTCTGTCATTTAAATTTTTGTCATTGCGCTTTTTGTTTAATTAACTTTACAAAAGCAAAATCAAAGCATTGAACTTAATATTCGAAAAAAACAACAAAACTTTTTACACCAGTGTTGTTGTTTTTGTTATTCTTTGCTCTTTCGTTTGTACTTTTTACCGCTTTAAAACCGCTCTCGCCAACGCATTGTTGTTGCATGTGCAGTGCTGTTGGTTCTCCCGCTCTCTTTTTTTCTAATTTCTTTTATTCGCGCTCGCATCTATCTCTGTCTCGCGTACAAGTGATACGTGTATTTGTGTAGTGCTTAGTTCTCTTAGTTCTTGCACTAATTTTCTCTGTGAGTTTGACCCCAGTGTCGAATTTGCTTAATAAATCTGAGTGAGTTTTTTCTTTGGCCTTTTTGATATTTAATTTTTTTTTCTAAAATTTTTGAGTATTAATTGAATTAAAAATGTCTGTCTGCTCAAGCAAAAAGTGTTTGAACCCCCCTTCACCCCATAACGTATTTCTTTCCTGTTGGCTGTGTGACAACGTCATGCACGTTAAATGTGCTGGCTACACAGCCAGGGTAAAGGATTGTTTGGAGCAAAAAAGGGGGGCTCAAATGGGGTTGTGACTCATGCCGTGAGGTTGAGATTGAAATGAGGGTGTTTATGAGGCAAACCAGGGATAGATTGAAGAATTTGTCATCTGGTTTTCGTAAACTCTACGATGAGTTCAATGCTGTGGAGAGCGAATTTAGCAGCTATAAGCTGTTAAATGAGTCTCCAAAGCGCAAGAAAACCAGTATGCGCAATCTGTCCTTGCATTTGCCTGTGCCCAATCCCGTCTCGGCCGTAGCTCCACAAACTCCTTCACTGCTCACTGTGACAAATCCTCCGCAGCTTATTTCGTTTATCACCCCCATTTCTCAAGGTGGTCGCAAGGAAGAGGCTATCTCCGTTTCTCCAGGAAATGGTCTCTCTTTGCAGACGAACAAAGCTGTAGTATCCGAAAAGTCCGGGCAATTATCAATAACTGTTGATATTGCCGATAGTAGTCCAGTTGGAGGTGCAATACCGGACACGCAGGCGGATTCAATCGTGGTCGCTGACGCTGCGGTTGATTTGCGGAAACATATATTTGTTTCAAGGCTTGATCCCGAACATTCGTCGGATGATGTCTTAGCTTTTATTAAGACAAAAATTCAAGCTCATCACTATAATGCTAAAATAGCGGTGGAAAAATTTAAATTTAAATATTCGAGGGAGATATCCTCTTTTAAAATAAGTGTTCCAGTTGAACTGTTCGACTGTATATGTCATGGCAGTTTTTGGCCGGATCACATTTTAGTAAAAGAATACACGGCCAAAAAGAAAACTCGAGATCCGGTTAGGCTTTCTATCCCATCTAATTCTTCATCTTCCGGAATATCAGCATCGGCTGGTGTTCCAAAAAACTAATCTCGTCCCTTCATCTGGCCTATCAGAACGTGAGAGGACTTAAATCTAAGCTTCCTAGACTCTATCTAGATAGTCTAGCATTTGAATTTAAAATTTTAGTGTTTACTGAGACATGGTTAAAACCCGATATTAACGATGCATCTGTTCTTTCCGCAAAATTTTCAATTTTTAGATGTGATCGGACTTCTCGTGTAGGCGGAGGAGTTCTGATTGCTGTTGACTCGGCCTTAACTTCTGACCAAATTCATTCACCGGACATTCTGGAGATTGAGTTTGTTAGCGTTAAGGTCAGATTCAAGTCTTTCTCTGTCTACATTACTTGTTCTTACGTTCCGCCACAATCCGACATGGCGGTGTACGCAAAACATTTAGATTCTATTCGATATATTTCTTCATTGCTTTCTAATAGAGATATCTTAATCGTCTTTGGTGACTTTAATTTACCAGAAATAGTATGGTCTCAATCTGATGAATCTGCTTTGTTGCTTCCTTCTAAATCTCACTGCTTCGTTGATGGCCTTTTTGAGTTATCATTAGCTCAAATAAACCCTGTGCGAAATAACATAGGCAGATCCTTAGATCTGATATTTGTGTTGGATTCCACCAACTGTGCAGGAACTAGAACCGACCCTCTAGTCTTGCCCGAAGACAATTTTCATCCTACTCTGGATTTATCTGTAGATCTGTCGTTTCGTGCACCGATTGCTGGTGTCAGTCCTGTGATTAAATCTCGTAATTTTCGCAAGACTAACTTTGTTAAACTGAATGAGCTCATTCTGAGAACTGACTGGTCATCCTTATATAGTTGCTCAGACATGGATCTTGCTATATCGTTGTTTTATGATACTCTCGGTTCGCTTTTTAGGGTTTGTGTCCCACTGAGGGCTCCAGTGTCGTCTCACCGACCTCCCTGGTTTTCTCGTGAGCTATCCAACTTGAAAAATGTCAAATCCAGATATTATAAAAAATACAAGAAATCGGGACGTTCTTCAGACTTTGCTCTTTACGCAGTTGCTCGCTCCAATTTTAAGTTGCTTAACAAGCACTGCTATAATAATTACCTCAAGCGTTGTAAGCTTGAGTTTTCCCGTGATCCTAAACAGTTTTATAGTTTTGTGAATTCTAAACGTAAGATGGATGTCCACCCATCAATCTTATCGTTTGGAAATAATATAGCGGACTCTGATCAAGCGATTGCCGATTTGTTTGCTGATTTCTTCACAACAACATATTCCTCAACGGAATACCGAGCGAATCTTTCTTATCCTTATCTTCTTAGCGTGCTTAATTTAGTAAAACCTGTGTACACACCTGGTCCTGATGGAATACCTGGTTGTGTACTCAGATTTTGTGCTGAGGCTCTATGTAAGCCACTTCAAAAACTTTTTCGTTGTCCGTTAAATCTTGTCATTTTCCGTCTATATGGAAGGAATCTTATATAATTCCTCTTCATAAAAATGGTAAAAAGTCCGAAGCATCCAATTATAGGGGTATTTCTAAATTGTCCGCTATTCCTAAAGCATTTGAAAAGTTAATCACTTCTCAATTGCAACATTTTTGTAGATCTATTATTTCACCATCTCAACATGGGTTTGTGAAACGTAGATCTACTACCACTAACCTATTAGAATTTACATCTTTAACGATCGAAGGATTTAGGAATGCAAGACAGACTGATGTCATTTATACTGATTTCAGCAAGGCTTTTAAAATTAAACAAAATTGGCTTCCCAAGCCCTTTAATTTGTTGGATTCGTGAATACCTGACAGACAGAACACAGAAAGTTCTACTTCAAGTCTTCAAGTTCAAGGACCATCCAAGTAACTTTGGGGGTGCCTCAGGGTAGTCATCTGGGAACACTGCTATTCACCCTTTTTATTAACGATCTTCCATCCGTTATAATACATTCTCGTGTCCTCATGTATGCAGATGATGTAAAGCTTTGTCTCAGCTACAGAGATATTATATCACCTTCACGGTTGCAGTCTGACCTCCAAAACTTTCAATCTTGGTGTCGACACAATTTATTAAACCTAAACACATCTAAATGCAAGGTCATGACTTTTTTCAGAAACACTCCTCAGTTAATTACCTACTTTCTTAATAACGTTCCATTAACCAGACTTAATGAGATGATTGACTTGGGAGTACTTATGGACCTTAAATTGACTTTTAAGTCCCATATATACTCCACTGTCGTAAAGGCCATGGGTGTTCTTGGGTTTGTTAAAAGATGGTCAAAGGAATGTGACGATCCATATACTACCAAAGTTCTTTACACCTCATTGGTTCGTCCAATTTTGGAATATGCATCCTGCATATGGTCTTCCCAATACGATTCACATAAAGCAAGAATAGAATCTGTTCAAAAACAGTTCCTTCTCTTTGCTCTTCGTGGTCTGAACTGGGATCGTAATATCAACTTGCCTTCGTACTCTAGTAGACTTCTTTTACTTGACATTCCTTCCCTTTCTAATCGTAGATTAATGCTTGGCGTCATATTTATGCACAAGCTCCTTAACGGGGATATAGACTCTCCCGAGCTATTGAACCGAGTAAAACTAACAGTTCCTTGTAGACCTACTAGATACTATATTCCTCTAACACTTCCACGATGTACTACTAACTACCTTATGTATGAACCTTTTCGAGTTCTTTGTTCCGATTATAATCGTCTTTATCATGTAATCAGTTCAGAGCTCTCGATTCCTTTACTAAAAACTTCTATCCTTTCCTATCTAGCACGTAACTAGCTCCCCGTGACTCGAGCCGTGCGTTATGCGGCTTGCGCCCCTCAGTCGGTTGGGCGGGAGGTGTGGGCAATTAGTGCTCCCGTTGGGATTCGCGCGTAAAAAAAAAAAAAAAAAAAAAAAATGCCAAGGCTCTAGTGGCTAAGTCTCCACTTACCAATGATGGTTTTGAATCAGCTTGGGGAGCCCTCTGTGAGCGGTTTGATAATCCGAGACTCCTTGTCAATAGTCAGCTCAAAGTCCTGTTCGGCTTACTGCCCATTCTACCGAGTCCGTTACATCGCTGAGAACGATGCTGAACACTTTCCAAGGATGTTTGCTAGCATTAAATCTCCACGGCGTCGACACATCCATTTGGGACAGCATGCTCGTTTTTTGGGCTAGCTCCAAGCTGCCCAAGGTTACCCGAGCTATGTGGGAGCAGTCTCTCCAAAATAAACGAGATATCCCATGTTGGTCCGAATTAAATGCGTTTCTAGGAGATCGCGTCCTTACGTTGGAATCACTAGAAGATTCAATGACTGTGAGTGGTCAGCCATCGACAAGTCAATTCGTCCGAAAAGAGACCCAGAGGAATATGAAGACTTTTAAAACCAAGGTCTCGGTGGGCACGTCTACATGCAAGGTGTGTGCTATGGAGAATCATCCAATCCGTCTGTGTCCTCGTTTTCTCCAAATGTCCATCAATGATAGAGTCACCCAGATTAGGCAACTCAAATTATGCCTTAATTGTTTCGCACGTCAGCATCAACTAAAAGAATGTCCAAGTGCACATAGTTGCTTCACGTGCAACGGTCGCCATAACACCCTACTTCATCGTGGTAACGATGCGCCAGTGCCAGCGATACCCAACTCAAACGCGAGGGGCAATCAAGCCAACGTTGTTTCAAACCTTCCGGCAGACCCACCTATTCGCCCGCAAAGTTATTTTGCATCAAGTGCGAAGCGAGTCCTTTTGGGAACCGCCATGGTTATCGTGCGTCATCAGGGAATATCCTATAGGGCTCGTGCTTTGATTGATCCAGGATCTGAAGGGAGTTTCATAACGGAGCGGCTTTTCAATCAAATAAAACTTCCATTCAGAACAGTGACTGCCCACATATCTGGTCTGACCATGTCGACTCCCGCTCAAGCCCATAAGCTTTCTCAGCTCGTCATAGGTTCTCCATCCGACGCATAGCATTAGCGAGAGTGCCTTAGAGAACCTGCCCAACTTGCCTCTTGCCGATCCGAATTTCCGTCACAGTGCCCAAATAGATTTACTGCTCGGGTCTGACGTGCTTCCGGCAATTTCCTTGAAGGGCAAGGAAACCAACATTTGTGGCACCCTTCTTGGAGAAGAGACCATATTCGGGTGGGTACTTACAGGGCCAGTTGACGAGTCCCAAATCGACCATCGGGCAATCTCCTCGTTTTCCACTCGAGTTATGCATCCCCCAGAGAGCCAATTAGATAAACTTCTCACAAAATTTTGGGAGGTGGAGGATCTCCCTGTGAGGAGAATGAAAGAGTCCGATTCCGATTGTGAGGAGAACTTCGTCCGAACCACCAAAAGAGACACCTCGGGACGATATATCGTCAGCCTTCCATTCCGAGAGCCTAGCAACATCCAGCTGGGTCATTCCAGGTCAGGTGCATTGGCCCAGTTCCTTCGGAACGAGAGCCGACTGAGCAAAAATCCAGAACTCAAAGCTCAGTATAACTCGGTGATCCAAGAGTACATAGACCTTGGTCATATGAGAAAGGTTAGTCCTGCAGACGGTAGCTCTGTATTTTACCTTCCACATCATGCGGTGTTTAAGCCAGAAAGCACCACTACTAAAGTTCGCGTAGTGTTCAACGCCTCCAGTTCCTCCACTAATGGGCAGAGTCTCAACGATGTCTTGCATACAGGACCGGTCCTCCAATCCGACCTAACCATGCAACTACTTAAGTGGAGATATTTCCGATTCGTTTTCAACGCCGATATTACCAAGATGTATCGGCAAATCCTTGTTGACCATCGACACACTCCGTTTCAGCGAATCTTGTTCCGCACACCAAATGGCGAATTAAGCGATTTCGAGCTAAAAACCGTCACATTTGGAGTAAATTGTGCCCCCTTCCTTGCGATTCGAGTCCTCCAACAACTAGCAAGTGATGTGGAATCACAATATCCTCGAGCTAGTGAAGTTATTCGCAGTTTCATGTACGTGGATGACGTACTAGCCGGTGCCCACACGCAACACGAGGCCTGTGAGGCTATTAAAGAGCTGTCATGTGCGATGGAGTCCGCTGGTTTCCCCCTACGAAAGTGGACGGCCAATCATAAGCCGCTTCTGCGTGACATTCCGTCAGGCCACCTGTTAAATTCCGAGTTTCTCGAAATCGATGACGCTAGCGTAACCAAGACGCTGGGGATTCGATGGAGAGCCACTACTGACGAGTTTTTCTTCGTTCCTTCTCCACTGGAGCAAAAATCCTCCTACTCGAAGCGCGAGGTTTTGTCCCAAATTTCCAAATTGTTCGATCCAGCAGGCTGGTTATCTCCTTTCATTGTGCGTGCCAAGATGTTTATGCAAACTTTGTGGCTACGTGAGCTCCGTTGGGATGATCCACTTCCGTCCGATCTTGACCAACAGTGGAGCCAGTTTGTGACCAATTACCAGTCACTCAACGAAATCCGTATTCCCAGATGGGTACACTGTCAACCAAAGGTCCACATTGAGCATCACGGGTTCTGTGATGCATCCGAGCGAGCGTATGGTGCAGCGCTGTATGTTCGAGCTGTGATAGGGAATCACAGCTTCACGAATCTCCTTACCTCCAAGACAAGAGTGGCTCCAGTGAAAACCGTTTCTCTCCCTCGATTAGAATTGTGCGGAGCAGTCCTCTTGGCTGAGATGACTACTGCAATTCTCCCTTACATGCCGGTAGATAATCCTGATCTGCATCTGTGGACAGACTCCACCATTGTGTTGTCCTGGCTTCAGAAACCTCCGTGCAGATGGACCACATTCGTGGCAAATCGAGTAGCGAAAATAACACAGATCTGCGACGCCCAACAATGGCATCATGTTCGGTCAGAACACAACCCCGCCGATTTGGCAAGTAGAGGTGTCTCATCCAGTGAGTTAGCGCAGTCAGACCTGTGGTGGCACGGCCCAGAGTGGTTAGCATTGCCTCGCCACCAATGGCCGCCGGCACTTGAGTCTATCCCAGAGACTGACGTCGAACAAAAGACCATTAAGGTGCATACCACTAAGATCGCGCCGACGGAAGAGTTCCTCGACCGTTTCTCCGACTTTAGCCGAGCATTGCGCGTTTCTGCATACATTCTGCGTTTCATCCGCCATTGTCGCAAAGGTCCCAGGGCGACCTCACTTCAACTTTCCCAAGGCGACCTGGCAGCAGCAGAGCAAGCGCTCATTATTTCGACTCAGCGTCGAGCATACGCTGAGGAATACCAAAGTCTAAGCAACAAGCAACAAATAGCCTCTCGTAGCTCCATACTTTCCTTAAATCCATTTCTTGACCACCATGGCATTATCCGAGCCAGCGGACGGGTTAAAAATTCCAGCTCTCTGCGGTATGATGAACGTCATCCTGTTCTTCTGCCGTATGACAGCCGTTTTGCTCGACTCCTTACTGATTTCACCCATCGCATAACGTTGCATGGGGGGAATCAGCTCATGATCCGTATCATCCGCGCGAAATACTGGATTCCCAAGATTCGAAATTTGGTCAAACATGTGACTAAGTCCTGTAAGGTCTGTATCATATACAGAAAGCGTCTCCAAACGCAGCTAATGGGAGATCTGCCCAAGGAGCGGTCTTCCTTTTCCAGGCCATTCACCTACACGGGAGTGGATTTTGCCGGCCCGTTCGATATAAAAAATTACACAGGACGGGCCTGTCTCATTACGAAGGGGTATGTGTGTGTGTTTGTGTGTTTTAGCACCAAGGCTATCCACTTGGAATGCACATCCGACCTGACGACTGAGAAGTTCCTGGCCGCGTTGGCGCGGTTTATAGGTCGCAGAGGATGTCCGCAAAGCATTTATTCTGATAACGGCAAGACCTTTGTTGGCGCCGAGAAACTTCTCTCCAAAGAGTTTCTGGAGTCAGTGGCATCCGCAGCCGCAAGTCGGTACAGCCACCATAAGCTAGACTGGCGTTTCATCCCGCCCGGAGCACCGCATATGGGTGGCTTATGGGAAGCTGGAGTCAAAAGTTTTAAGACTCTGCTCCGTAAATCCGCTTCCGGCACTCGATTCACCTTCGAGGAGCTGTCAACGCTGTTGACAAAAGTCGAGGCTTGCCTAAATTCTAGGCCACTGGCTCCTTTATCAGATGACCCTACAGAACTCCTCTCACTGACACCCGGTCATTTCCTGATCGGAGCGCCTCTCCTGTCAGCTCCTGAAGCTGAAATCCCTCAGCTCGCCGAGTCCATCCACAACCGATGGCGGCGCCTTAAGGCTCTGAACCAGCAACTTTGCCTGCGCTGGAAGGAGGAGTATCTGAAGGAGATGCACAAGAGGCACAAATGGCAACGACCCATGAGAGATCTCCAGATCAACGACATGGTTGTCGTTAAAGAGGACAACTTGCCACCTAACGAGTGGCGACTCGGTCGAATCCAGGCAGTTCATCCTGGCGCCGACGAGCGAGTTCGCGTTGTCGACTTGCTGACCACGCGAGGCCCTATCCGAAGGCCCGTCACCAAACTATTGTTGCTACCCTCCTGTAGCGAATAATTTCCTCCTCCTATTTGCAGCTCTTTCCAATTATTGTCATTCCTTGGCTAATCCGAAACTTTTTATTTCTAGCCCTCTTTTTCCAGTTTTTGTTCTTCATCACAAGACCAGCAATGGCACCACGTCCACGCCAACGCCGCAAACCCTCCGAGGAGACACGCTCTCGGGAGTCTCACACCTTTCGGTGTCGGGTGTGTCGAGGAGTCCACCCCTTGAAAAGGTGCAAGCGTTTCCTCAAGCTGGCTACGGAGAAGAGGCTCCGAGCGGTTTTAATCAATAAATACTGCTCGAATTGCTTGGCCCATGAGCATTCGGGCAAGTCCTGCCGCAGTGGAAAGCGATGCCAGAAATGCGACCAGCGGCACCATACGTTGCTGCACGACGATGAGCGTCGTTCGACATCGCGGGAGCCGCCAGCCGCCTCCTCCAGGAAAGCCTCCAAACCCTCCGTTGCTCCTCCCTCGCTCACAGGACTCCTAAACCTGTCATCCACGTTGGTGATGCCCACGGCGACCATAATTATTGTTGTTGGCACGAAAACATTTCGCACGCGAGCGCTGCTCGACCCCTGCACGCCGGTCAGCCGTATCCGGGCATCCCTTGCCGCCAGTTTCGGTTTGCCGACGGTCCATCTGGGGGCCGATCGGATTTGCACGGCAGTAGTCAAGTCGGCAGTGGAGACTGACGTCGAGCTCAACGTCGCCTTCCAGGTGGATTCGGCCCTCCAGTTCCGGACACCCGCTCGGCCCGTCCATGACAGCGTGTGCCAGCGGTTCGCGGACCTGAGGCTGGCGGATGAGCGCTTCCACGCTCCGGCCTCCATCTTCGTGGTGTTGGGCGGTGACGTATACCCCCGAGTCGTACGGGCAGATTGCCGCGCGAGTCGGGACGGATTCCCCGTGGCCCAGCGCACCATCTTCGGGTGGACACTGGCCGGTAGCTGCCCACACCCTTGAAGCATTCGCAATCAGGATATTGCAAGGGGGCCGGGATGTCTACGTCACCAATGACGTAGAGAGCGAGAGAGCGAGACGGGAGTGGTGAACAGGGGAGCTTTCACCACGGCCTGTAATGCTAAGTAGTCTGTAATATGTAATGTTAAGTTAGATTAGTCGCTTTTATAACGTTGAAGAAAAGACGTGAATATAAAAACCTGTGAAGTGAAACTCTCTTGGAGTCTACATCTATTTTTGGGAAACAAGAAGGAAGAAATCTGCCCTCATATTGGTGGAATGCAAGCATAGCGGACCTGCGGAAAAAAATGCCTATCAGCCAGAAGGAAATACCAGCGAGCGAGAAAGCGAGAAGCTATCGGATGGCAAACACTCCATGCAGACTACTGCGGCAAACGGAAGTCCTTCAAAATGGCAATCCTGTCCTCCAAGAAGGAAATATTCCTTCAACTCTGTAATTCGGCTGACCATGATCCATGGGGGAAAGCCTACAAAACTGTGGTGAAAAGAATTTACGCTAACCGGCAGGCTTCTCCAACCGATGAGCAGGAGCTCACACAGATCGTGGATGCTCTCTTTCCGCAACGAGAAGTCGTGCTAAGAGACAGACGCCCGGACCCGTCTGCTACATATGATATAGACCCGGTCACGCCTGAGGAGATTTTAGCGATAGCGAGGACACTCAAAACACAAAAAGCACCCGGACCGGATGCTGTGCCAAACCGCGCACTCAAACTGGCAATTGCCCTACGCTCTGACGTCTTCGTTGATACTTTCAACCAATGTCTTTCAGAAGGAACTTTCCCAACGCAATGGAAGACGCAAAAATTGGTCCTGCTCCCGAAGCCAGGCAAACCTTCGGACACAGTTGCAGCATACAGATGTATGATTGACACCATGGGAAAAGTATTGGAAAAAATTATCTCCTCCCGACTGGATTCCGCAATAGCCGACAACGGAGGCCTCAGTTGCAACCAATTTGGATTTCGGAAGGCCAGGTCCACGTTGAATGCCATAGAGAAGGTGGTTAATATCGCCTCGAACGCCATAAAGGGCACGCGATGGCAGGGCGGCACAAAGAGATATTGCTTGGTGGTTACCCTCGATGTCAAAAACGCCTTTAACTCGGCAGACTGGGGCTGTATCCTGGACAAGATACTGGGCCACGGAGTTCCCAAATACCTGCATGCAGTAATATGGAGCTACTTCGAGGGAAGAAACCTGATCTATTCCACCGCCTCAGGAGAGTTAAGGCGCAAACTCACTTCAGGTGTTCCACAAGGCTCGGTACTGGGTCCACTGCTGAGGAATATAATGGACGACGGGATTCTCCGAGTGCCATTACCAAGTGATTGCGAACTAGTGATCGTAGCAAAGAACCTTCGCACCACCGAGGCGAAAGCAGATGACGCTATATCTGCTATTATAAACTGGCTCAGCTCTGTAGGCCTAACCCTCGCGTCGCACAAGACGGAGGCTGTACTAATTAGCAGCAGAAAGGTTGTCGAGCTGGCAACCGTCCACGTCGCCGGAACGAAAATTACATCGAAACGTGCCATTCGATACCTGGGAGTTTGGATAGACACCAGGCTTTGCTTCCGAGAACACCTGTAGCAAACGCAAAAGAAAGCTGCGGAATCATGCAGAGCCCTGTCAAGGATAATGCTAAACACGAGGGGGCCAAAACAGGAAAGGAGAAGGTTACTCAGCAGCGTCACCAAGGCAACTATCATATATGCAGCGCAGATCTGGGCACCAGCCATTCACACGGTAAGCTATGCAAGAGGAATTAAGGCCACGTACAGACTTAGCGCACTGAGAGTGTGCTGTGCTTTTCGCACAGTCTCCGATGACTTGCACGGGGACAGTTCCGGTCATCGCGGGAACTGTCCCCGTCGACTTGCTTGTGGATGAGGCTAAGGCCATCGCAGATGCAGTTAGCAACAATACACCAAAAATCCAGGCGAAAAGGACCGCAAGGGAATACAGCCTAAGGAGATGGCAAGATAGGTGGGATGCCTCAACCAAAGGAAGGTGGACACACAGCATAATCCCCAAAATAGAAATGTGGATCTCGCGAAAGCATGGACAGGTAAACTTTGATCTAACACAGCTTCTAAGTGGGCACGGGTGTTATAGAGGTTACCTGGCAAGATTCGGCCATGGAACGGCCAGCGTGCACGTACTGCGAAGGCAGCCCAACCGAGGACGCGCATCATACATTTTTTGTGTGCAGTCGCTTCAGCGACGAGAGAAGTCGGCTACACGAGCTCGTTGGCGCGACTCTCACATCCGACATCCGGCTTCGATGATGGTAGGAGACAAAACAACATGGGAAGCGGTCAATGGTTTCGCGCATTTTGTAGCGGACGAGCTACGACGAGCGAATAGAAGAATCACGGGATAGGGTAACTGCAGCAATGCGGCCTTGTGATGCAATTCCCCCGGGGACGTCCCACAAGTCCATGCTGCAAATTACTTGTCACAAAATCCTGACTCTGTCAAATTAACTAGATAGTTTAAGCAAATAAATGAATTAAAAAAAAAAATACATAGTAATAATGTGGTATGTGTGCATATACATGTATTACAGAAATTACTTAGAAATAATATACATGTATGTGTTGATACAAACTATGTAACATGCGTGCATTGTTCTGGAACATTCATATATTTTAACAACGTGAAATATTGTAGTGGTAAAAATATTAATTTGTGGTATCGACTTTAAGTGATCAAGAGATCAAGAATTAATCAAGTAAATAAATAATTATTTTAAATATATATTTTGTATAAGAATGTATTTTCAACTTAATTCCGAGTTAAGCAAGTAGTGCACAAATATTTTTAAAGCAGTTGCTTATACCCTAGAAGTGGGCAATAGTTATTTTACTAGGCGTTAGGTTCGTCTCAATAGATGTCGCTAAGTCGATATGTTCAATCCTCCTTTTTGCCAACATTCCTTTTCTCTTCCTTTTTTATGCCTGTCAGACTAAATTCTAAAACAAATAACGGCCAAATCGGAAGAGGAGGTATCTTCCGATTTGGAATACGCGTTTTTTCTCTTCTCAGAGTCAAATCAGAGCAGACGTGTCTGCTCCGTTGCAAAAGTGAACACAAGTGAAAATAAATTTAACTTCCCAAGTCCAAATATTTTTAAAGTGGAAAGTCATTCGAATATTATATCATTTAGTCAAACTATTAATTACAAGCATTATCATTAATTCTCCCAATAGAGACGTCTGTTTAAAAAAAAAAAAAAAACAACAAAAAATGAAGCAAGCATGTCGTCCCTGCCGACATTGAGTATACCCTGTACCAACTAGTTATATTAAATAAAATAGAATATCCTCGAAAATTCTCTTTAACATGCAGCAACAGCGAACGCATGCTGATGCAAAACTCATATAGGTATATCTCCGATAGTTATTGTCCTATTTAGACAAAATTTGGTCAGCTGAAGCAGTTTGGCTATATAAACAGGTGTGCCAAATAAGAATACGATATCTTTCATACAGCTCTAGTACTAGTTTTTTCCGAATTCCGGGGGCGGAAGTGGGCGTGGCAAAAATTTGAAACAAACTTGATCTGTCTATACAATAGACGGATGTTCACACCAAATTTGGTGGCTCTAGCTTTTATAGTCTCTGAGATCTAGGTGTTCATACAGACGGACAGACGGACGGACAGACGGACGGACAGACGGACGGACAGACGGACATGTTTCAATCGACTCGGCTGGTGATGCTGATCAAGAATATATATACTTTATGGGGTCAGAAATGTATATTTCTGCCTGTTACTTACATTTTAGCGACTTTAATATACCCTTTTACCCTAGTGGTACAGGGTATAATTATTGCCAAGAGCACACATGTAAGTGTTAACAATGAAGCAAGCAAGTCGTCGCTGCCGTCGTTGAGTATACCCTGTACCAACATAAAAAAAAACCTTCGAAGTAGCGATCAATTTCATACAAAATTTTCCTTTACATGCAGCTACAGCGAACACATGCTATCTCGCTCTTTCTTATCTGACAATGTCCCAAGGCGGCATCCTCAGTACAAAACGCATATAGGCATATCTCCGATGTTTTAAGTCCGATTTCGACAAAATTTGGTCAGCTAGTCCAGTTTTGGTATATATTTAGGTGTGCCAAGTAAGAATACGATATCTTTAGAACAGCTCTAGAAATTCGCTTTCCGAGATCTAGGTGTTCATACGGACGGACAGACGGACAGACGGACGGACGGACAGACGGACGGACAGACGGACATAGCTCAATCGACTCGGCTGGTGATGCTGATCAAGAATATATATACTTTATGGGGTCAGAAATGTATATTTCTGCCTGTTACATACATTTTAGCGACTTTAATATACCCTTTTACCCTATGGGTACAGGGTATAAAAAGGGACAAAAATTACTTCCCCAAAAACATAATTTTCGTTGGCTGGAATACCCAACCTTTTCCCTTTTATCTCTTTAAAGCATACCAAATTCCTTTCACATCTTTGACGTCATTATTGATCATTGCTCACGCAAGTAAAAGGAAATAACGAAAAAGTTCTTTTACTTGTGTGGCCCCATTAAATTTACAAGCTGCGATTGCATTAAGCTGAGCTTCGCCCATGCACTAAAGAAGAGCTTTCGTCAGTATTATCTTACCCAGTGGCGGAGACGGTAAAAGAGAATTTGTCTGACGATCGAGACAATAGAAAATGGAAAATTGAAAGTGGAAAAACCCCGGAAAAGTGAGCTCAACAGGCTTCGTACTCCATAAATAATCTCTTCCGTGGGTTCTCAGAAGTTTTTTTTTCTTGTTTCTATGCCTCAGTGGAAAAAAAAAAAAATTTCGTGCCATATGGTCTAACCTTTAATTTTTTTTTTTTTTTGCTGGTCTTACCTTAATTAAATTAATTTATCTTAATTTATCTTAATAAGGTTAGTATGCCATAAAATTATTGGTGTGTGCCGTTGCAGTAAAATCGCGATAAATTTGAATTTTTGTTCTTAATAAAATTTTCCTTCCAAGCAATAAAATTTAATAAAATCTGTCACCTACATCATGTCCACACCTTCTCCATATTAGTTTTCTCGTAGGCCTTGTTTTGGGGCAGTTTATTTTAATGCCTACCAAACTGCTAAGGTAGGGAGGGTAAAGACAGGGAATGCAAATAACACCTTAGGATCCCCACAAATTAAATCCAAGGTCCGAGAAACACTTTTTTATGGGAAATCCTTATTCACTTTCAGAGAATAATATTTTTTGTTGTTTTCATATATCATTAGTATATCCGGTAGAACACTTTTATTGTTCTTCAATGAAGAAGAAGCAGTGCTGCCATTTTAGCTTATTTAAGGCTAGATATAGCATAATTGCATCCGGAAATGCTTGAAGCTTTTTGGAAATGCTTATAGCTTTAAATCTAGCATTATTCAATTTTGCATATTTTGGCTTTGTTTTTGAGTTCTTACTTCAATTATGTCAGTCAAAAAGTTTAAAAAGAATACTTCCGCGAATCGTGGGTGAATAGTGGGAAGTTTAAAGAGTCGTGGCGGAAGGTGCCTACGGATCACCAAAGCCTACTGGTCTTTCTGCAAACGTGAAATATCCGAGAAATTGTTTAATCGGAGGCAACATGCGTCAAGTAAGAAACTTATGACAGCTTTTTCTGGCGTTGCTTAAGTCAACAAAAACAATTAGAAAAACAAAAGTACAAAGACCGAAGAGTAGGAATTAGCAATTGGGACTGTCATAATTTTTCCAAGTTTCCAAATTGAAACAGATCCTCTGAAAAAGATGGAGATTTAAATGACGATTATATGGACGCCATAATTTCTACGTTACAACCATTTAAATTGATCAATATGTGGTATTTAGCTCATTTTTTGGCTTATATTTTTGAAATTTTAGCATATTCTAGCTTTCATTTTTTCCAAATCTAGCTTATTTTGACGCTCAAGTTCTGGTAACACTGCTCCCCTCCCTCTCGGGTCCACGCTTGCACGCTTTATGCATGCATATAATGTTGCTGTCTAACATTTAACAATGTTCCTGACGCCTTTCATGTTGCTGGCGCTTTAATATGGTTAACGCCTGTCATGTTGCCGGTGCCCACAAGGTATATATATATATTTCTTAGGTACGATATATTACGTATATCTTTCCTCACAACCTTCCAGTTTGGCAGTTTAATCCAAACTGAGTACAATTTTTCTTTCTCCAATCTGACAGACCATTACTTACATACTGTTTCATTGTCAGGCCGAGACTACGCAGAACAGACATATCTCTTGGGCTCACAAGAAAATCACATGACAACTTGAGACAGAAGACATACGTAGGAAGGAATAAAAAGCATAAGCCGTCTCCTGCTCGAGAACGGTCGCATCATAGCAGCTGTTAACGGATGTGCAGTCAATGCGACTCTAGATACAGAAGCTACGAGGAGTTTCATCAGCAACTCACTAGCTCAGCAAATAGGCGCGACCAACAACTGGAAACAAATTTGTACTACTATAAACTTAGCAGACGAATCCCGGAAAGAAATCACGCAGGCGATCGAAGCAGATGTATGGATATGGAACTCACATGTAAAACTTACCCTGCTAGTACTACCAGGGATCATGGACCATCTTATCTTAGTCACAGATTTTCTCCGTGGCACCACGAACCAGTGCGGAGAAATATCGATTGCAACTGGAACCCATGATCACCCAAAACAAGGTGATCATGGGTTCCAGCAGAGCTGATGCTATCATCATCGACTCCCAACACTGCACCGAAATCAAGCAATCGATAGTCTGGACCAACTATGGTTATCCCCAGGCAGCATCCGAGGATTCTCGAAACCCGTAGACAAAGGTAACACCCCCGAAAGTGGACCAGAATTGCTACACTACCCTGCTTTGGAACGGGCAGTACTTAACCCATTTTGGGCCAGGCTGAAAATATTTTTGATTTATATTAATTTACATACAAGAAATCTAAATCCGTGGTTAACAAAATTCTAAAAATTTTAGTTTGACCAGGATCAGCTATTTGATTAATCGAACAAAGGTCTCCTAACATTTCCTTTTGTCTAGTTGTTAAAAGTATGAAATAAAAGGCGTTTATTAGTCAGACAAGTCATATATATTTATTTCTGTTTATGATAAGATGCAAAACAATTGTTAAGATGCAAATGTACTTGACACTTTTCGCACATTCGCGAGTTTTCCAGCTTCAGTAGGGGATGGTCTTTTTACGAGTTTCCCTACCACCAGCTTATAAGCTGTGCCAAACGGTTGTGCACCGGCTTCCCAACAGAGCATTTTCCATTTTCCAATTTTGTTGCGTTTGATGGCCTTGTTTAGTTGATTACGTTTGACCAAATAATCGCGTCTCAGGAGTTGATTCTCTTCCTCTGGCACGCTGTTGTCGTCATGGGTTTGAGACATTCCTTTCGGGCAGACGCAATCTCTTAGCTCCACCAATATACCGGTTTTTCGTCCATTGCGGCCATGTTGCTTGCGTAACATAGTTTTTCTTGCACAGCTGCTTGGCATGCGATTCTGGGTCTGTGCTTTTTTCACTCTGCGAATTTGCCAACATAAATAGAAATGCCTCTTCGTTTACTGTCGCTGATGCCCATGTGGTGGACCATTTTGGTTGCTTCCGATGAAGAAAGTTAACGCCTGGTGGTCGCTATGGGTGTATATATCAGATACTTCCCATTTGGTCAAATGCGTCGAGCAAAATTCTGCCTCATGTATTTGTTTTGGCGCTGCCTCACCGGCTATCATTTTATTTGTTAGGCTCGCACTTAATAACTTTAAGGAGCCTCGGAATACCTGCCGTATTTTAGGAAATGTATCAGACAGCAGCTCCTCATACACTAGTTTGAATGCAGACTGCAGTACTTCGTCTGCCGTGGACCATTCTGGTATGTCTCTGATCTCCAATGTTACCTTTTCAGTAATAGCTTTGACCTCCGCAGTTTCTCCTAGTGCATGCTGAATGGCTTTGTGTAACATGCCTATTACTTTATGATCCGCTTTGCTTATTTGAATAAGGATTTCTCCAGCTGCAGTACGTCTTACTCCGCACACACGATTTCTGTGTAGCTGTAGGGTGGCGTCTGTTTGTACGGGTTTTGCATTTGATCATTATCAAGTCTGGAAGCCAGCGTTTTGTAGGTTTATCTTTAAATTTTTGCCGTTGATCATGTTTTGGGGAGCTGGTTGCTTGTTCTTTTAGACCATGAGTCCCTTATTTGCTACAGTTTTGTTGTTGCTGCTTTTGACGACTTTGCCGAATGAATTAACGCCAATCATCAAGCAGTTGTTTCATCCGTGTCAACTCGTCTTTCATGCCTTGGTTGATATGACGAACGGGCTTAGGCTTCATATCTATGACCTGGTATACAATACGGTCCATTATTTTTCAGAGTTCATCTATCTAGTCCTTTAGTGATGCTGTCTGTAAGCTTTTCGGCCCCTTTGTTACCAACTGCGGTGCTTTTGTAGGGCTTGTGTCTCTGGCACGCTTCGGTGTGACGAGAGGTGCATGAAGCACTCAATATGAGATCAGACGCGCCTTGAATTTTTTTAAATTGTAAAGGGATTTAATTGCTAATTGTTTACTTGGCCTGGCTATATTGGGTTTATATATTTCAAGAGAGTTAATTAAATGAGTTTATTACATTTCCGACTCCGTTAAGTATATATGTATGTATATTATTGATCAGCTTCACTAACCGAGTCGTTTGAGATATGACCGAAGCTAGCTCTACGAAATTTGGTTTCCATATCCGTCCAGTTTGATTTAAATTTTTGTCCAACTCCGCTTCCGCAATAATCGATCAACGTTAGCTAGAATCATATCGTTTTCTTTTTTGGCATATTTAAAATGCCAAAATGCATCTGGTGACCAAGCCAAGCCAAAATCGAACATTACATATCGGAGACATAGGTATATACATATATGGGGTTTTTACTGAAATGCCAATAAAAAAACAACTAAAAATCGCATATGTGAATACATATTCTGCGTTTGTCACTAAAGACGAAACCCTAATAAATAACTATATAACGAATTGATAGCTGGCGCAGCCTTACGACTTCAGAGACAAGAAAAAGAGCCCCGAATGAAACTACCTGTTGCAGTGTGAATTAAGTACGCCCCGCGCCAACATAGTTAATTATAAGTACGCCCCTGACCCCTTATCCAAAAGTCCCGTTTTATGAAATTGCTCTCTTTGCGTCTGCTGTTTCGGCTCAACTGAAACCGCTGTGACGGCGCAAGTTAAGAGTTAATTTGGCAAGCAGAAAGGGCGGACGTGAGTGAAAAGAAACACAAATGTAAGAAAAAAGAAGAGAGGTGTCATGGGACACCCAGATGAAACGAAGTTTCTTTCGATTAAGGGGTAGAGAGCTGCTTTATTCATGCAATTTTGAAAAAAAAAAATTTATTTTAATTAATACTTTAACAATTTTTTTTAATATTTTTTTAAAAACTATATACATATGGATGAATGTATATATTTCGAAATACTCCGACCAACAGGAAACCATATAAAAAAGTAGCTCAAATGCTACCAAAATGCCAACGGTTACGTTGATCCGAATTGCAAAAACCAAACATTATTTAAATTGTAAGACTTCAGCCCATACGATAAACTATAAAAAATTCAAAATTCCAAAAAAATTAATTTTTTACAGATTTCACTCTTTCACTTTTTCGACCCACTTTGGGAGACTATTTAGCTAAAAAAAACAACAAAGCGACTCAATTATATTAGTTCAGAAAGGTTTATAAAAAAATGGGTTTATTATAATAAAAATAGTTTGAAAATTATTCCCAAAATCGGTTAGGGAGTTTTTGACATATCTTGCCAGCAGTTTTAAGGAACCGAGTCTAGTAAAACATATTTGTATGTTGTTGCCCGCAACCAGGCTCTATATACACCTACTCAGTTTTACGGCTATTACTTCTAAACGTCTTTAGATTTTGAAAAAATCTTTTGCTCAGGTATTTTAGACATTCTAAGGGTAAGATGCAATAATAATTTAATGCAAGGTGGGCTGCCAAATTTCGCCCGACGACAATATTTGCAACAAACAAGCATCCGGGCAGAGAAAAAGGGATCGGGATCGCGAATACATATGTATGTATATGCATGTGTGACACATTTATAACGCTTTCTCAATCTCAGAATCCTTGCTTGTGCGTCCCGTATTTACTTGTTCGTCCCGCATTTATTTGTGCGTCCCTCTGCCCACAAACTCGAGCTCGCTACCTCTTTTCTCTTCCGAATTCGCTTGTGCATCCCTCTGCCTAAAAACTCAAGTCCGCTACCTCTTTTCCCTTCCGAATTTGCTTGTGCGTCCCTCTGCCTAAAAACTCGAGTCCGCTACCTCTTTCCTCTTCCGCATTTGCTTCTGCGTCCCTCTGCCCGCAAATTTGAGCTTGCGATCGCTGCTTGTGCGTCCCTCTCTGTCTACATACTCATACACTGTTCAATGCGAAAGAAAAAGACAAAACATTTGGTAACGGTAAAAGTGTCGTTACACTTTTTAGTCTTAATTTTTTCGGTTTACCCCCTACCGCGCGATAAGAAACTTCGTTTCAAAAACTTTGAAGAAAAATTAATTGTAAAAAATGAATTGTTTACTAATAAGAATTTATAAAAGATTTCAGCATAACATACATGTACATAGCATACCGGTACAAACCCACACCTGTACATAGCTATACATAAATAAGACGGAATAAACTTAATGTGTACAAGTTTTGCTAGAAATAACTGTTTTATTTTTGGAGGAGCTCCATGTGTTCTTTGCTCCAGAAATATATTCTTGGATCTGAAATATTTTCTTGGCTCCAGAAATATTCGTGCGCAGCAG
>JAECWY010000493.1:0-31226 GCA_018151275.1 Drosophila prosaltans
GAATATACGCATTCGAACATCTTAAGGGTGTAATTTGTTTTCCGAGTTACTTTGTGTAACTCGGACATGATTTCTATTGTTATTGTTTTGCTGGCCGTTGTTTCGGTAGTAGTTATTCCTATCTCGGGTGTTACCACGGTTATTACCACCGCGATTATTGTAGCTGCCCCGGCCTCTGCCATTGCTATAGCTATTGCCGCGGAATCGGTTTCCACTGCCGCGGTTATAATTTACTTGCCGGTGCCTATAGAATTGTACGTTATTTGATCGGCCTGTTGCAACTGTGTATGCATTTACAAATTTGGCAACAACATCATTCATGTTGTTAAATGCGCCGGCCTGCATTATTGTTTTTACTTGTTCTATAGCACAGTTTTGTGTTATGGCCTTTATGGCCGAAGGCATGCTATATTTGTCGGCCAGTTCTTGGTTTACTCCTTCACTAATATAAGCTCCTTGTAGGGCTTTAGTGAGGATTTCCAACTCATGGATGTATTGGCTCGCTGTTTTATTTTTCTGCTGCAAATTGAGCATTTTGGCTTAAATGGCCTCCACAGACTCTCCTTTGACTGTAATGAATAGTTTTTCTATAATTTCGGGTACTGTCTTTTCAGTATTTATTAGGTTTCTTGCGTGGCCTTTTAATCTTGTTTTTATTGTATTTACGGCTGTTGTCTCGAATTCGCATTTCATAGAATCCACAAGGATCAATGCGTCTAAGAAACTTCGCAAATCGCCTGGGCTTCCATCATAATTTGGTATTAGCGGTGACGCTAACTTCATGAATTCTGCCATTGTTTGTGCCATGGTAGTTTGGGGTCTATTGTGAACTTTATGTTTTCCCTACTTTACTTCGTCTACTAATAATCTCCTAGGCGAAGGGGGAGGGAAACTCCTGTGGCCTCATGTCCGACTCACTCGCAAAGCCTTATTTCATGTATGCTGATATTCAGAATTTTTTTCCAGGCACTTTAGTTCTTTCCTTGCACTAGGACTTTTCATTTTCTGAGACTCTTATTAATTGTCTTTATATATGTTTATGATTGTTTGTACTTGCATTTAGTTCATTTATATAATTGCTGCTGGTCAGCACAAGAGTTATTCGAAGAAAGATACATAGCTTATCTATAGCTTACTATTTCTTTAGCTTACTATTTATTGGTACCGTTGTCTGGAAGAAGCCTAGTACAGCAACTTCAACAATTTCGTGCAAGTCCCGTTGGTCTTGCAATTGGGTGTGTGTATGTATGTGCGGGGCTGTGTGCATGTGCATGTGTGCGGGTTTTGGTGATGCTGTTTTTTTTATACCCTTGCAAAAAGGGTATATTAATTTTGGACAAAAGTTTGCAACGCATAGAAGGAAGCATCTCCGACTATATAAAGTATATATAATCTTGATCAGGTCGACGAGCTGAGTTGATATAGCCATGTCCGTCTGTCCCTCTGTCTGCCCGTCTGTACGTCTGTCTGTCCGTCTGTCTGTCTGGATCAACAGCTTCTCCTCTGAAACCCTTAAAACTACAGTGCTGACAATGTATATCTCGGAATTATCCCGATCGGATCATCATATAGCTCCCATAGGAACGATCGGCCGAGAATATTTTTAACCGAATATTATAAAATTTTGTCTAAATTTTGTAAAGGGGAAAGAATAGGAGAGAAGGAAGAGCCAATGAGATCCTTCGGGACTACTGTGACGCATTGCTTCGTAGGTTATCTCTATTGTCCACGAATAGTTGGCGAACTCTACCTTCCAGGTGGCTACGACGTCTTCGATGACGTCTACGATCTCGGCCAGGCTGAAGGCTGAGGGAAAAAAATGTGTTAGATACTCTGACTTGTGTCTCTGGGAATTAAGAAGCTAATCAAGCAATTAATCAGGTCGTCGATACTCGGTGTGGGCGATTTTGAACACATCTGCCATGCGTTAAGTGTGAAATTTGGGAGACCAGGGTGTAATTCCTAGTCCAAGCGTAATCTCGTCATATAAGGCTCGAGGAATGTGGGGTTCTTTACCCAGCACGAGGAAAGCTGGCGTTAACGCTGTTGAGTCGCTGGGAGAAAAGATGGTCCCAGTTGTTTCTCCCAGGTACTGGGTTATCATGGTCTTCGCCATTTGGCATTCTTCCTCAATAAGGCAGTGATGGGCTGTATGATGCTGGAAAACTCCGGAACAAAATGGCGATACCATTAAGCGATGTCCAAACATCGATGAAGCTGGCGTACGTTGGTTGAAGGAGCTAAATCGCGAACAGCTGCTACCTTCTCCGGGTCGGTATAAATACATTGCTCGCTGACCACATGTCCTAAGAATTGTATTTTGCGTTTAAAGAACCTGCATTTCGCTTTGTTGATACATAGCTTGGCTTCTCTGAGGCGTCAAAAAACCTCTTGTATATGGGTCACATGCCCTTCTAATGTTTTTCCTTTGACAATTATATCGTCTAGATACGCGAAAGCAAATGGATCTCTCTTAGGGCCAATCACGCTATCCAGTGCGCGTTGGACTGTTGCAGCTTCAGGTTGGCATCACCTTCCGTTGGAATAGATCACAGGGTACCATTGTACAGAGTATACTCAATGTAGGCAGAAACTACTTTCTTGCTTCATTAGTAAAGGAATAGGGATCTCTGAACTGTTTACATGATAAAGACGGTTATAATCAGAACAAAAAACTCGAAAAGGTTCATGCAGTGAGTAGTTAGCGGTACATCGTGGAAGTGATAGAGGGATACAATTTCTAGTAGGTCTACAAGGAAATTTTAGATTTACTTGGTTCAGTAGTTCGGGAGAGTCTATATCCCCATTAAAGAGCTTGAGCATAAATATGACGCCAAGCATCATTATCTACGATTAGTAAGAGAAGGAAGGTCAAGAAAAACAAGTCTACTACAGTATGAAGCCAAGGTTGACATTAGGATCCCAGTTCAGACCACGAAGAGCAAAAAGAAGCAACTGTTTTTGAACAGATTCTCTATTCTGGCATGGTGTGATTTGTATTGGGGTGACCATATGCATAATGCATAGTCTAAATTGGATGAACCAATGAAATGTAAAGAATCTTGGTTGTATATGGATCATCAAATTTCTTTGACCAGCTGACTGCCCTGAGGTACCCCCCGAAGTTACTTGGATGGACCTAGAGCTTGAAAAGGACTTTTCATGTTAGGTCTGTCAGGTATTCAGGAATCCAACTAATTAAAGGGCCCTAAGCATAATTCTGTACATAAAACGTTATCTTAAGCATTCACAACTATAATGCCGAAGAGATAAAACGCGAAATAAACTTTCATAATTATTAGGTTATGGGCCCAGGCATCAGGCGTTAGAGACCAGGCATCGCGTCTCTACTACTCCACAGGGGCGATCTAAATGAAAAGTATCTTGGTGCAAGCTGAACATTGGCCTGTCGTATGTGAACGAGTCACAAAGCAGGAAAACCATACTGCAGAAGGGCAGGCTGTATTTGATCTGAGGGATGAAAAAGCTATAGCGTCAATAATGTTATGGTTAATGGCTACTCAGATAAATAGTGTGAAACACTGTGGGACATCAGCGGGTGTCTGGAAAAAATTAAAAGAGCTGCACGTGCCAAGAGAACCAGCACGAACGGTAAGACTGAGAAAACGAAAGCATGGCAAGTCATATCAATACGTTCTTTGATGTGATGGAAAAATTAAATGAGAACGGGGTAAAACTACCCAACGAATTTGTAGTTATACTCCTCCAGTCATCTTTACCCGATATATGAAAATTTTGTCATTGCCATAGAAGCCCGAGATGGAAGAGAGATGCAAACCGGATATCTGCGTGGATAAAAAGCTGGCGGCAGAAAGGCGGGTGAAAAGAGATAATTTTCTGCTTATGTGGCAAGGCCACACAAGAAGAAGTTGCCAGATAAGATAATGGTGCTTAGACAGTAGGTGCAACAGCACACTTACGTTTAGACAAATCTCTGTTTATCGAACTCTAACTTCATACAGAGAGAATTACACTGCAGGGTAATATTGGATCGAGTGGCCGTAGAATTGTAATATTAAACTGGAAAAATCGCACAATTGATCTACAGAAAGTTTTATTCTTAGATAATTTGCAATGTAGTTTTATTTCGGTTGCAAAGGCGGAAGAAAAAGGATTTAAAACAGAATTTTACCAAAACAAAGCGACCATAAAAGATATGCATGGCAAAGTGGTATTAGAGGCCACAAGAAATGATGGTCTGTATGTGTTTGAAAATGAAGTCAACAAATTAAAGCTAAATAAGCCGTTGTACGATCTTAAGCAAAGAGGACGCGAATGGAATGAGGCGTTAAGCAATGTTATCGCTAGAATTGGTTTCAGTCCTTGCGTAAGTGAACCTTGAGTATACACCCATCGGACTGGTCGGAATATTAATATAATTCTCCTTTATGTAGATTGTCATTCTAGCAAGATCCACTCTACACGAGTTATCAACCATTAAAAGGCCCATCGCACAATAGTTTGTGGTAGATGGATTCAAGCTTAAACATTTCCTGGGGATGGAAACTGACCAAAGGGCGAAACAGGTGACATAGCAGTTGGTCACAAGAACTTTATAGAAGAGTTACTTCGCTAGTATGGAATGGATCAGTGCAAGCCAAACGTGTTGAAACCAGGGTTTCAAGTCAAATGCACAAAAGAAGGATGTAAAAAGGTCAACCAAGTGGAATACCAATCGATGATCGAATTGCGAATTATCTTGGCTGGGAATGGTTATGTCAAAGCTAGCTCAGAGGAATGCAGAGCTTGTAGTTGGGGCAAAGAGAGCCTTTCGATATTTCAGAGGAACTGCAGATCTAAAGTTGGGGTCTGTTCGAACTGGCAAACCCAATAATCTGTCTATGTGGACGCAGATTGTTCAGGAGATGGCAGTGATCGCAAGTCGTAAAGCGGATGGGTATTTATTGCTGCAGGTGCAGCATTTACAAGGAAATCGAGAAAGCAGAGTGTCGTGGCCATTAACACCACGGAGGCTGAATACTTAGCAGAACGAGCTAAATAGTTTAAAAGCCAACAAAATTTGGAATCTAGTCTTCCAAAACGAGAAGAAGTCATCGGATGCAAATGGGCGTAAGCTATCAAGAAAAATAAGAATGGCATTGAGCGACTGAAGTTGAGGCTGATCGCACTCAACGCTATGGAGTTAACTACTGGGATACATTTTCGCCGGTAGCAAGATATCTGATATCTGATAATTTGCATCAGATGAATGTTACTGCAGCATACTTAAACAGCGAGTTGAAGTATACAGTAAACATGCGTTAACCAGAGAGATTTGTTGTCAAAAATTAAGAATTTGGGTTTGAACTAAATATTTGTAAAAAGATGCAAAGTCAATAATGTAACGTTGAGAACGAGTGTTAAAATAGTTAAGTAAAGGCAATGCGCAATTGCAATTGGGTGTGTGTATGTATGTGCGGGGCTGTGTGCATGTTCATGTGTGCGGGTTTTGGTGATGCTGTTTTTTTTATACCCTTGCAAAAAGGGTATATTAATTTTGGACAAAAGTTTGCAACGCATAGAAGGAAGCATCTCCGACTATATAAAGTATATATAATCTTGATCAGGTCGACGAGCT
Source organism: Drosophila prosaltans (assembly GCA_018151275.1). Lineage (NCBI taxonomy): Eukaryota > Metazoa > Arthropoda > Insecta > Diptera > Drosophilidae > Drosophila > Drosophila prosaltans. The sequence continues at coordinate 5,600 of JAECWY010000493.1, forward strand.
GAGTTGATATAGCCATGTCCGTCTGTCCCTCTGTCTGCCCGTCTGTACGTCTGTCTGTCCGTCTGTCTGTCTGGATCAACAGCTTCTCCTCTGAAACCCTTAAAGCTACAGTGCTGACAATGTATATCTCGGAATTATCCCGATCGGATCATCATATAGCTCCCATAGGAACGATCGGCCGAGAATATTTTTAACCGAATATTATAAAATTTTGTCTAAATTTTGTAAAGGGGAAAGAATAGGAGAGAAGGAAGAGCCAATGAGATCCTGCGGGACTACTGTGACGCATTGCTTCGTAGGTTTTCTCTATTGTCCACGAATAGTTGGCGAACTCTACCTTCCAGGTGGCTACGACGTCTTCGATGACGTCTACGATCTCGGCCAGGCTGAAGGCTGAGGGGAAAAAAAGGTGTTAGATACTCTGACTTGTGTCTCTGGGAATTAAGAAGCTAATCAAGCAATTAATCAGGTCGTCGATACTCGCTGTGGGCGATTTTGAACACATCTGCCATGCGTTAAGTGTGAAATTTGGGAGACCAGGGTGTAATTCCTAGTCCAAGCGTAATCTCGTCATATAAGGCTCGAGGAATGTGGGGTTCTTTACCCAGCACGAGGAAAGCTGGCGTTAACGCTGTTGAGTCGCTGTGAGAAAAGATGGTCCCAGTTGTTTCTCTCAGGTACTGGGTTATCATGGTCTTCGCCATTTGGCATTCTTCCTCAATAAGGCAGTGATGGGCTGTATGATGCTGGAAAACTCCGGAACAAAATGGCGATACCATTAAGCGATGCCCAAACATCGATGAAGCTGGCGTACGTTGGTTGAAGGAGCTAAATCGCGAACAGCTGCTACCTTCTCCGGGTCGGTATGAATACATTGCTCGCTGACCACATGTCCTAAGAATTGTATTTTGCGTTTAAAGAACCTGCATTTCGCTTTGTTGATACATAGCTTGGCTTCTCTGAGGCGTCAAAAACCTCTTGTATATGGGTCACATGCCCTTCTAATGTTTTTCCTTTGACAATTATATCGTCTAGATACGCGAAAGCAAATGGATCTCTCTCAGGGCCAATCACGCTATCCAGTGCGCGTTGGACTGTTGCAGCTTCAGGTTGGCATCACCTTCCGTTGGAATAGATCACAGGGTACCATTGTACAGAGTATACTCAATGTCGGCAGAAACTACTTTCTTACTTCATTAGTAAAGGAATAGGGATCTCTGAACTGTTTACATGATAAAGACGGTTATAATCAGAACAAAGAACTCGAAAAGGTTCATGCAGTGAGTAGTTAGCGGTACATAGTGGAAGTGATAGAGGGATACAATTTCTAGTAGGTCTACAAGGAAATTTTAGATTTACTTGGTTCAGTAGTTCGGGAGAGTCTATATCCCCATTAAAGAGCTTGAGCATAAATATGACGCCAAGCATCATTATCTACGATTAGTAAGAGAAGGAAGGTCAAGAAAAACAAGTCTACTACAGTATGAAGCCAAGGTTGACATTACGATCCCAGTTCAGACCACGAAGAGCAAAAAGAAGCAACTGTTTTTGAACAGATTCTCTATTCTGGCATGGTGTGATTTGTATTGGGGTGACCATATGAATAATGCATATTCTAAATTGGATGAACCAATGAAATGTAAAGAATCTTGGTTGTATATGGATCATCAAATTTCTTTGACCAGCTGACTGCCCTGAGGTACCCCCGAAGTTACTTGGATGGACCTAGAGCTTGAAAAGGACTTTTCATGTTAGGTCTGTCAGGTATTCAGGAATCCAACTAATTAAAGGGCCCTAAGCATAATTCTGTACATAAAACGTTATCTTAAGCATTCACAACTATAATGCCGAAGAGATAAAACGCGAAATAACATCAGGCGTTAGAGACCAGGCATCGCGTCTCTACTACTCCACAGGGGCGATCTAAATGAAAAGTATCTTGGTGCAAGCTGAACATTGGCCTGTCGTATGTGAACGAGTCACAAAGCAGGAAAACCATACTGCAGAAGGGCAGGCCGTATTTGATCTGAGGGATGAAAAAGCTATAGCGTCAATAATGTTATGGTTAATGGCTACTCAGATAAATAGTGTGAAACACTGTGGGACATCAGCGGGTGTCTGGAAAAAATTAAAAGAGCTGCACGTGCCAAGAGAACCAGCACGAACGGTAAGACTGAGAAAACGAAAGCATGGCAAGTCATATCAATACGTTCTTTGATGTGATGGAAAAATTAAATGAGAACGGGGTAAAACTACCCAACGAATTTGTAGTTATACTCCTCCAGTCATCTTTACCCGATGTATGAAAATTTTGTCATTGCCATAGAAGCCCGAGATGGAAGAGAGATGCAAACCGGATATCTGCGTGGATAAAAAGCTGGCGGCAGAAAGGCGGGTGAAAAGAGATAATTTTCTGCTTATGTGGCAAGGCCACACAAGAAGAAGTTGCCAGATAAGATAATGGTGCTTAGACAGTGGTGCAACAGCACACTTACGTTTAGACAAATCTCTGTTTATCGAACTCTAACTTCATACAGAGAGAATTACACTGCAGGGTAATATTGGATCGAGTGGCCGTAGAATTGTAATATTAAACTGGAAAAATCGCACAATTGATCTACAGAAAGTTTTATTCTTAGATAATTTGCAATGTAGTTTTATTTCGGTTGCATAGGCGGAAGAAAAAGGATTTAAAACAGAATTTTACCAAAACAAAGCGACCATAAAAGATATGCATGGCAAAGTGGTATTAGAGGCCACAAGAAATGATGGTCTGTATGTGTTTGAAAATGAAGTCAACAAATTAAAGCTAAATAAGCCGTTGTACGATCTTAAGCAAAGAGGACGCGAATGGAATGAGGCGTTAAGCAATGTTATCGCTAGAATTGGTTTCAGTCCTTGCGTAAGTGAACCTTGAGTATACACCCATCGGACTGGTCGGAATATTAATATAATTCTCCTTTATGTAGATTGTCATTCTAGCAAGATCCACTCTACACGAGTTATCAACCATTAAAAGGCCCATCGCACAATAGTTTGTGGTAGATGGATTCAAGCTTAAACATTTCCTGGGGATGGAAATTGACCAAAGGGCGAAACAGGTGACATAGCAGTTGGTCACAAGAACTTTATAGAAGAGTTACTTCGCTAGTATGGAATGGATCAGTGCAAGCCAAACGTGTTGAAACCAGGGTTTCAAGTCAAATGCACAAAAGAAGGATGTAAAAAGGTCAACCAAGTGGAATACCAATCGATGATCGAATTGCGAATTATCTTGGCTGGGAATGGTTATGTCAAAGCTAGCTCAGAGGAATGCAGAGCTTGTAGTTGGGGCAAAGAGAGCCTTTCGATATTTCAGAGGAACTGCAGATCTAAATAATCTGTCTATGTGGACGCAGATTGTTCAGGAGATGGCAGTGATCGCAAGTCGTATAGCGGATGGGTATTTATTGCTGCAGGTGCAGCATTTACAAGGAAATCGAGAAAGCAGAGTGTCGTGGCCATTAACACCACGGAGGCTGAATACTTAGCAGAACGAGCTAAATAGTTTAAAAGCCAACAAAATTTGGAATCTAGTCTTCCAAAACGAGAAGAAGTCATCGGATGCAAATGGGCGTAAGCTATCAAGAAAAATAAGAATGGCATTGAGCGACTGAAGTTGAGGCTGGTCGCACTCAACGCTATGGAGTTAACTACTGGGATACATTTTCGCCGGTAGCAAGATATCTGATAGTTGAAGTATACAGTAAACATGCGTTAACCAGAGAGATTTGTTGTCAAAAATTAAGAATTTGGGTTTGAACTAAATATTTGTAAAAAGATGCAAAGTCAATAATGTAACGTTGAGAACGAGTGTTAAAATAGTTAAGTAAAGGCAATGCGCAATTGCAATTGGGTGTGTGTATGTATGTGCGGGGCTGTGTGCATGTTCATGTGTGCGGGTTTTGGTGATGCTGTTTTTATACCCTTGCAAAAAGGGTATATTAATTTTGGACAAAAGTTTGCAACGCATAGAAGGAAGCATCTCCGACTATATAAAGTATATATAATCTTGATCAGGTCGACGAGCTGAGTTGATATAGCCATGTCCGTCTGTCCCTCTGTCTGCCCGTCTGTACGTCTGTCTGTCCGTCTGTCTGTCTGGATCAACAGCTTCTCCTCTGAAACCCTTAAAGCTACAGTGCTGACAATGTATATCTCGGAATTATCCCGATCGGATCATCATATAGCTCCCATAGGAACGATCGGCCGAGAATATTTTTAACCGAATATTATAAAATTTTGTCTAAATTTTGTAAAGGGGAAAGAATAGGAGAGAAGGAAGAGCCAATGAGATCCTGCGGGACTACTGTGACGCATTGCTTCGTAGGTTTTCTCTATTGTCCACGAATAGTTGGCGAACTCTACCTTCCAGGTGGCTACGACGTCTTCGATGACGTCTACGATCTCGGCCAGGCTGAAGGCTGAGGGAAAAAAATGTGTTAGATACTCTGACTTGTGTCTCTGGGAATTAAGAAGCTAATCAAGCAATTAATCAGGTCGTCGATACTCGCTGTGGGCGATTTTGAACACATCTGCCATGCGTTAAGTGTGAAATTTGGGAGACCAGGGTGTAATTCCTAGTCCAAGCGTAATCTCGTCATATAAGGCTCGAGGAATGTGGGGTTCTTTACCCAGCACGAGGAAAGCTGGCGTTAACGCTGTTGAGTCGCTGTGAGAAAAGATGGTCCCAGTTGTTTCTTTCAGGTACTGGGTTATCATGGTCTTCGCCATTTGGCATTCTTCCTCAATAAGGCAGTGATGGGCTGTATGATGCTGGAAAACTCCGGAACAAAATGGCGATACCATTAAGCGATGCCCAAACATCGATGAAGCTGGCGTACGTTGGTTGAAGGAGCTAAATCGCGAACAGCTGCTACCTTCTCCGGGTCGGTATGAATACATTGCTCGCTGACCACATGTCCTAAGAATTGTATTTTGCGTTTAAAGAACCTGCATTTCGCTTTGTTGATACATAGCTTGGCTTCTCTGAGGCGTCAAAAACCTCTTGTATATGGGTCACATGCCCTTCTAATGTTTTTCCTTTGACAATTATATCGTCTAGATACGCGAAAGCAAATGGATCTCTCTCAGGGCCAATCACGCTATCCAGTGCGCGTTGGACTGTTGCAGCTTCAGGTTGGCATCACCTTCCGTTGGAATAGATCACAGGGTACCATTGTACAGAGTATACTCAATGTCGGCAGAAACTACTTTCTTACTTCATTAGTAAAGGAATAGGGATCTCTGAACTGTTTACATGATAAAGACGGTTATAATCAGAACAAAGAACTCGAAAAGGTTCATGCAGTGAGTAGTTAGCGGTACATCGTGGAAGTGATAGAGGGATACAATTTCTAGTAGGTCTACAAGGAAATTTTAGATTTACTTGGTTCAGTAGTTCGGGAGAGTCTATATCCCCATTAAAGAGCTTGAGCATAAATATGACGCCAAGCATCATTATCTACGATTAGTAAGAGAAGGAAGGTCAAGAAAAACAAGTCTACTACAGTATGAAGCCAAGGTTGACATTAGGATCCCAGTTCAGACCACGAAGAGCAAAAAGAAGCAACTGTTTTTGAACAGATTCTCTATTCTGGCATGGTGTGATTTGTATTGGGGTGACCATATGCATAATGCATATTCTAAATTGGATGAACCAATGAAATGTAAAGAATCTTGGTTGTATATGGATCATCAAATTTCTTTGACCAGCTGACTGCCCTGAGGTACCCCCGAAGTTACTTGGATGGACCTAGAGCTTGAAAAGGACTTTTCATGTTAGGTCTGTCAGGTATTCAGGAATCCAACTAATTAAAGGGCCCTAAGCATAATTCTGTACATAAAACGTTATCTTAAGCATTCACAACTATAATGCCGAAGAGATAAAACGCGAAATAAACTTTCATAATTATTAGGTTATGGGCCCAGGCATCAGGCGTTAGAGACCAGGCATCGCGTCTCTACTACTCCACAGGGGCGATCTAAATGAAAAGTATCTTGGTGCAAGCTGAACATTGGCCTGTCGTATGTGAACGAGTCACAAAGCAGGAAAACCATACTGCAGAAGGGCAGGCTGTATTTGATCTGAGGGATGAAAAAGCTATAGCGTCAATAATGTTATGGTTAATGGCTACTCAGATAAATAGTGTGAAACACTGTGGGACATCAGCGGGTGTCTGGAAAAAATTAAAAGAGCTGCACGTGCCAAGAGAACCAGCACGAACGGCAGAAAGGCGGGTGAAAAGAGATAATTTTCTGCTTATGTGGCAAGGCCACACAAGAAGAAGTTGCCAGATAAGATAATGGTGCTTAGACAGTGGTGCAACAGCACACTTACGTTTAGACAAATCTCTGTTTATCGAACTCTAACTTCATACAGAGAGAATTACACTGCAGGGTAATATTGGATCGAGTGGCCGTAGAATTGTAATATTAAACTGGAAAAATCGCACAATTGATCTACAGAAAGTTTTATTCTTAGATAATTTGCAATGTAGTTTTATTTCGGTTGCAAAGGCGGAAGAAAAAGGATTTAAAACAGAATTTTACCAAAACAAAGCGACCATAAAAGATATGCATGGCAAAGTGGTATTAGAGGCCACAAGAAATGATGGTCTGTATGTGTTTGAAAATGAAGTCAACAAATATTTTACCGCGGGTAAGAAATTGGTAAAATGTCACAATAGGCTGGGTCATGTAAACTTCGAATCAATGAAGAAAATAATAAAGCTCAAGATGGTGCATGGAACGGTGTGGAGGAGCGCTCAAACAGAACGTTAGTAGAAATGGCTCAAAGCATGTTGGTACATGCAGATCTTCCTGAATCCTATTGGGCAGAGGCAAAAAAAAAGGCTGCATATATAAGAAATCGTGTGGAGATGTCAATTCTGGAGAAAATTACACCGATAGGAAGCAAACCATTTGTGTCTCATTTGGCTCAAAGGCTATAGTGGTAAATAAGCAGCATCGCAAGACATTCTGGCAAAAAGGAAAGCAATGCATAATGGTAATCTACTCAGAAACTGCTAAAGTGTATCGTTTGTATAATCTATTGAAAAGTAAGTTAATTAAAGCCAGGGATGTAATATTTTTCGAGTCTGAATTCACAAAAAATGTCCAAGAAGGGAAGTTCGAAAAATTGAATGGTGGCGATAAATAATTGATCACGTTTCAGAACGAGCAATTCAATGAAGAATCAAAAAACGCACAAGAAATCGATTTAGTATCAAATGAGATGATACCCGAGGACTACCCAATGGTGAATTGCAAGCAGCTAACTAAGACCAAAGAAAATATATACTGGAAGACCTGGGCGTCCACGTTTGCAACATAATTAATTAAATTTAATAACCAAAGCGGGAATAGAAGTTCCAAGTAACGTTAAGGAGGAGTTAGTTTCTGGATATGCAGATGAATGGAGGATTTCCATGCAGAACGAGCTAAATAGTTTAAAAGCCAACCAAATTTGGAATCTAGTCTTCCAAAACGAGAAGAAGTCATCGGATGCGAATGGGCATAAGCTTTCAAGAAAAATAAAAATGGCATTGAGCGACTGAAGTTGAGGCTGGTCGCACTCAACGCTATGGAGTTAACTACTGGGATACATTTTTGCCGGTAGCAAGATATCTGATATCTGACAATTTGCATCAGATGAATGTTACTGCAGCATACTTAAACAGCGAGTTGAAGTATACAGTAAACATGCGTTAACCAGAGAGATTTGTTGACAAAAATTACCGGGAGCGAGTATTAAAGCTAAATAAGCCGTTGTACGATCTTAAGCAAAGAGGACGCGAATGGAATGAGGCGTTAAGCAATGTTATCGCTAGAATTGGTTTCAGTCCGTGCGTAAGTGAACCTTGAGTATACACCCATCGGACTGGTCGGAATATTAATATAATTCTCCTTTATGTAGATTGTCATTCTAGCAAGATCCACTCTACACGAGTTATCAACCATTAAAAGGCCCATCGCACAATAGTTTGTGGTAGATGGATTCAAGCTTAAACATTTCCTGGGGATGGAAACTGACCAAAGGGCGAAACAGGTGACATAGCAGTTGGTCACAAGAACTTTATAGAAGAGTTACTTCGCTAGTATGGAATGGATCAGTGCAAGCCAAACGTGTTGAAACCAGGGTTTCAAGTCAAATGCACAAAAGAAGGATGTAAAAAGGTCAACCAAGTGGAATACCAATCAATGATCGAATTGCGAATTATCTTGGCTGGGAATGGTTATGTCAAAGCTAGCTCAGAGGAATGCAGAGCTTGTAGTTGGGGCAAAGAGAGCCTTTCGATATTTCAGAGGAACTGCAGATCTAAAGTTGCGGTCTGTTCGAACTGGCAAACCAATAATCTGTCTATGTGGACGCAGATTGTTCAGGAGATGGCAGTGATCGCAAGTCGTAAAGCGGATGGGTATTTATTGCTGCAGGTGCAGCATTTACAAGGAAATCGAGAAAGCAGAGTGTCGTGGCCATTAACACCACGGAGGCTGAATACTTAGCAGAACGAGCTAAATAGTTTAAAAGCCAACAAAATTTGGAATCTAGTCTTCCAAAACGAGAAGAAGTCATCGGATGCAAATGGGCGTAAGCTATCAAGAAAAATAAGAATGGCATTGAGCGACTGAAGTTGAGGCTGGTCGCACTCAACGCTATGGAGTTAACTACTGGGATACATTTTCGCCGGTAGCAAGATATCTGATATCTGATAATTTGCATCAGATGAATGTTACTGCAGCATACTTAAACAGCGAGTTGAAGTATACAGTAAACATGCGTTAACCAGAGAGATTTGTTGTCAAAAATTAAGAATTTGGGTTTGAACTAAATATTTGTAAAAAGATGCAAAGTCAATAATGTAACGTTGAGAACGAGTGTTAAAATAGTTAAGTAAAGGCAATGCGCACAATTGACTAATAACATAGCATTAGAACTAGTTACCTACGAGAAAGTTTATGTTAGCTCCTAAGAATAATTGTGTACACAAAACGTTATGTTAAACATTCAGAACTATAACGCCGAAGAGATCGAACGCGAAATAAAGTTTCATAATTATCAAATATTGTCTAAGCAAAATTTGAAATAAATTTTTATGTCACTGAAATGAGATTTAAATAATTATTTCCGAAATCACAACGACTCTGATTCCGAATTATGTTTGCAATTAGAATCAGAATTTTAAATTAAACATTTTTATACCCTGTACCCAAAGGGTAAAAGGGTATATTAAAGTCACTAAAATGTATGTAACAGGCAGAAGGAAGCGTTTCCGACCCCATAAAGTATATATATTCTTGATCAGCATCAACAGCCGAGTCGATTGAGACATGTCCGTCTGTCCGTCTGTCCGTCTGTCCGTATGAGCCACTCGATCTCGGAGACTATAAGAGCTAGAGCTACCAAATTTGGTGTGAACATCCGTCTAATGTCAAAGCAGTTCAAGTTTGTTTCAAATTTTAGCCACGCCCACTTCCGCACCCGCAATTTGAAAAAAACGATAGCTAGGGCTGCCTTCAAGATATCGTATTCCTACTTGGTACACCTAATTATATACCCAAACTGACCCAGCTGAGCAAATTTTGTTAAAATCGGACAATAAACATCGGACATATGGCTATATCCGTTTTGTACTGAATTGCCAAGGCGGCATTGGCAGATAAGAAAGAGCGAGATAGCATGCGTTCGCTGCTGCTGCATGTAAAGGGGAATTTTGTTTTGAATTGATTGCGATTTTGAGGTTGTTCGATCATTTGTCTAGTGACTACGCAGATCAAGAGAGTTTAAATTTTTGCCACGCCCACTTCCGCCCCCGCAATTCAGAAAAAACAAATTATTAGAGCAGTTTTTGAGGAATCACATTCCTATTTGGCACACCTAATAATGTGGCTAATATGCATCATCTGACCAATTTTAGTTGAAATCGGACAATGAATATCGGAGAAATATGAATGTGCATTTTGAACTGAATTGCCAAGGCGACACTAGCTGGAAAGAGTGAGCGAGATAGCATGCGTTCGCTTTTGCGGCATGCTAAAGAAATTTTTTTATGAAATTAATCGCTATTTCGAGGGTGTTTGACTTTATTCAATATAATAACTAGTAGGTACAGGGTATACTCAATGTCGGCAGGGACGACTTGCTTGCTTCATTAAATATATAAGTTAAGGTCGGGTTCCACTGTTGAGAGTTTTCACATTAGGTTTTATTTAACTTAACACTATGCTTACAGTTAGTTCGCAATTGTACCTTATTCTCTTGGACTTAACTTGTTTCTGGTATTCGAATGAATTCCCTTCTGCTTTCCCCCATAGGGAATGTCAGCAGTGTTTAGCTAAAACTAGTTGGGAATTATAGGAGAAACTTGTGTAAATAATTATATACAATTCCATAGTGTGCTTTTCTGGGTTAATAGCCTACTAGGGCAGTAAGGGGTGTTAACTCCTCCCTCCTTCAAGATCTGCATCCCGCAGATTATTGGATTGTTGCAGCTCAAGACGGTGACCAAGTGGTCACAGGGGTGGGGAAGGCGCGTGGCGGAATGTTGGGGCCACTTGTAGAGTGTGGGACCTTAACTCCTCCCCTTTTCCGAGATCTGCGTCCCGCAGATCAGAGGGTTGCAACAGTCGCCGGTTGCTCGTGGGGTGTTGATGGAACAAGCTAGTGAGAGCCGGTAGGCCCTTTGGTGTGGTTATTTTTCTCCATCCCAGGTAAAGTAATAGAAGCGTGCCAGATGATGATAGCTTCACCGACCACAGTGAGTTGTAGGCCTTTTGACATTCCTTAGAGTTGTTTTGATATTCATAAAATGTGACATTGACCAGCTTGTGTAGGTTCGCCCTTTAACGGTTATCGTCTCGTTCCCAAGTGGACGATGAGTGAGCCAACCAGATGTCGTTTTTCAGTGTTTGTAATCACGGTTTCATTAAAGCATGTAAGGATGAAATAAAAGTGAATTAGTTTCATTGTTATATAAATTTTGAACTTTTTAATTCTATGCTATTTAGAGTGTTTTTTTTTTTTTTTTTTTTTTTTTCTTTTTGAGCAAGTGTTTCTTTTACTAACTTTTGTCACAAAATAAGAAAACATTTTGCATAGGAAGTGAGTATACGCGAGCCGCCTTTTGCCATGCCCCCCTATGCCGGTTAAGGGAGGCTCCCATTATCCCTTTTGGCTCGAGCCTACTGGGGTGGGAGTAACTCCACACTCTCGCTGTGAAGAGTACCGTCGGCGGAAGACACAGTCGGTGGCCTAGACTCTCGCAACTACACTTTTCATACAGATTTTTTCTTTTTAATTCTTTAATCAAATTTTTTTTATTTTTGCAATTTTGTTTTAATATTTAATTTGAAAGATTTCTTTTCATCTCGATTTTTCTGAGACATTTTCTTTTCTCTTCGTCATCTTACGCGTGAGCTGCCTGTTCCTATGTCCCTCTTTGTCAGTTGTGGGAGGCTTCATTTATCCCTTTTAGCCCAGTTTAGGACCTACTTAGGTAGGAGTATGCTCCACATCCCCGCTGAGGAGGACACTTTCGGTGAAAGACATAGCCAGCGGCCAATACACACGCGCCGTGACGAACATTTTCTTAAAACTAATATTGCTTTTTTCTATTTTTTCGTAAAAATTTTAAATAATTTGCCACTCTCAGCTTTTAGTTGCTGCAGTGGTTTGAATACGCAAGTATCCACAATTTAGATTTTTGTTAATAATAATTTTTTATTTTGCGTTTTTTTTTTCCTGTAAGCAACCGCCTCGAACACCTTTCACTTATGCCGAACCAATCGCGTGCCCCTTGGGCATACCGTGTGTACCGAAAAACGGGGTCGAGCTAGAATGAAAATTACCCGACGGGGGTTTGAACCCCGGACTGAACGCTTGTCAGGCGGCAGCCGTCCACTAGAATTTTCGAGGTCATTCAATTTTCACTGCTCGCCTTTAATTGCATTTTTTAACTGCACTTTGTCATTCTTTGGACACACGGCTGCTTGAGGGTTTTTATCTTTTACCTTTTATTTACATTTTTTCCCTTTTAAATTTTTGGATTTTTTCCTTTTTTTTTTTTTTTTTTTGCACTTATCATGACTGGTTCGTTAACACTCGCGATTCGTTTCGAGACGGTCCCTGCTCGGGCGCCAGTTAAGGTCGGGTTCCACTGTTGAGAGTTTTCACATTAGGTTTTATTTAACTTAATACTATGCTTACAGTTAGTTCGCAATTGTACCTTATTCTCTTGGACTTAACTTGTTTCTGGTATTCGAATGAATTCCCTTCTGCTTTCCCCCATAGGGAATGTCAGCAGTGTTTAGCTAAAACTAGTTGGGAATTATAGGAGAAACTTGTGTAAATAATTATATACAATTCCATAGTGTGCTTTTCTGGGTTAATAGCCTACTAGGGCAGTAAGGGGTGTTAACTCCTCCCTCCTTCAAGATCTGCATCCCGCAGATTATTGGATTGTTGCAGCTCAAGACGGTGACCAAGTGGTCACAGGGGTGTGGGAAGGCGCGTGGCGGAATGTTGGGGCCACTTGTAGAGTGTGGGACCTTAACTTATATATATATATATATATATCGGAGATAAATTAGGGTATTGCACTGTCTGGCATACCTTTTCGTACCGTACTCGGTTGTCCCTCTCTACTTCAGTCTCATACGTCATTCTTGTAATATTAGGCTGGTAACATTAAGTACAGTTACAGTGACTTCGGTCATGTAAGTCTTGTAGTGAGTATTGTCAGTTAATTTAACGTTGACTGTTGAGTCCTAGAAGTTTGCTTAGTCATGCAGGTGTTGTAGTATTAGTGAATATCTGACTGTGTATTTCAGCGGGATGACAGCCCGACTGTCATCGAGTGTGGTCCGGTGTAATGCTAAGGCAGTTGAGACTGCGTAATCAGTCTGCAACAGAAAGCCAAGGTGTCCGGAACCCGGAGACATTGAAGTTACTCCGACATATATATAATTTTATATTTTTGTTTAACGTTGATTAAAAAAATATCTTTATTTAATTTCAACGGAGTTGTTCATTTCCAAAGGATACTTATATTAACGTGCACTTAATGCTGAACTAACTGCTTGTGTGTTAAATATAAAAAGGAATCGCGAATCAAAAATGTAAAGGAGAACTAAACTCTAACAGAAGTGTTCGCGTATCAAGAACTGAACTGTTCGCGTAAGGAAGAACTGAACTGTTCGCGTATCGCGTGTAAAGAAGAACTAAAACTGATGTCTTAAAGTTCTAAGATTATTTATAGGAGATTTTTTAAGGGTGGCGTGATTTTTGGGAGTTGGCTAAAGTGGCCTGATCGATTCTGATTGGTCACTTCGAAGATTTATTTTGGATAATGATTTCCCACGAAAAGGGTGTAAAGTGATCTTCTTGTTTTGGACGCTGCAGCTGAGCGTATGAGTTAGATGGGGTCATTTGTTTATAATATAAAAAGGGGTCAAGATTTGCTTAGCTTGCATTTTTACGCGTGGGAATTGGATGGGGTGAATTGTTTATAACAAAATAAAAGATGGTCAAGATTTGCTGAGTTAGCATTTTAAAGAAGGGGTGAATTGTTTATAATAAAGTAATAAGAGTGGTATTATATGGGGAAGCGGATATATTACTCCCCCAACCTTTAAAAAAGTAGCCTGTCCTCAGGCGGGAAATGGATAGTATAATGAAGAAAGTGTTTGCATATTTTCAATAGGAATTTCTTGTGAGATTATTTCTTCTTGTGGGATGGGATTATCTAGTGCTGATTCAACTGATTTAATTTGTCCTATAATTATTTTTTTAGTCATTGATTTAAACTTATAGATAAGATATATAATAAGACTTATTAAAGTCATGATAAATGTAGTTGTTGTTATTATATTAAATATTTTGTTATACTTAGTTTTTTCGTAAATAATTTGTTTCGTTTGTAATTAAGAAATATGTTCCAATTATGTTATTTGTTACATAGATATTTTGTGTGTAATCTGAAAATGAGTTTACTATTGATATTTCGTTTAACTTAATGCTACAATCGTATATCTTAATTATATTATTTCCTTCTATGAATATTTTATTTTGATTACAATTTTGTTTTAAATTTGTTTTCGGTAGATTCCAGGTAACAACAATGTTGGGCTCTACATAACTAATTTGATTTGGTATTTGTGTTATAATTCCATTTATACATTCATTCATTTCTTGTTTTCTAGTAGATTTTATGTATGTTTTATTGTTTTAAATATAATAAGTTTCTTGAACATTTTCTGTTAAAGTATTATTGTTATCGTCTGGGTAGGGGATAATTTTGAAAAGTGGGTTTTTGGATATTAGTCTAGGTGTGTGCGAGATTATTAGTATTTCTTTCGTATCTGATTTCAACCAAGTAGATGTTTTTATGTTTAGAATTTTTTCATTATTTATATCGACTTTATATGGACGATTCAAAAGTTTTGGGTTAAATATTCCGAGTCTTGTCAACTGCATGCCTAATTCTATGTCTTCTATGTATTCTGCGAAATGCTCTAAGTTAAATACAAGGATATTTAGTTTTTTGTCTGTATCTTGACTAATGGTGAGGTTGTTTAATATTTCAATGTTTTTGTTGACTGCGTCTATAATGTGGTTAAGTTCGTCGTTTTGGGCATTATTTGCTGTTAAACTGTTAATTTTGTCTTCTAGTTCTTCTTTGTCGTTCTGGTCTAAAGTACCAAATAGATATTTATTTACTATACCTACAAAGTTAATAAGTCCTCTTTTGTTTCTCTTTATTATTCTGATGCCATTCATTTCACGGTTTAATTTCTCAGTTAGGTATTGGATGTGCATTAAATTTTTATATGGTTCTGTTTGCTCTAACAAGTTGTTGTAGGTGATTTGTACTTTGGTTAAATTTACGGTTAGAAATTCGTAATCTGAGGGTAGGTCCATAATTCCTGTTTTAAATATAAGATAGCCGTTTGGTGCTTTGATGGGATTAATTTCTATACTTTGTGTATGTGTTAGGGATGCCATTGATAGGAGTAGAAGCAGTAATATTGGAATATTCGTTAACTTTTGTTTTCTGCGTTCTGCTTCGTCCAGGAATTCTCGGATGTTGCCTTTGTAGGGGGTGTTACGGAAATTCTCCAACAGCGTCTCATTGGGTGTCCGCGATTTAAAATTCAATATCAGCTGGTTTCGTAGATCGGTCCAGGTAGTTAAGGTTGTTGTTCCCAGGGTACGCATAACTTCACCGCTGATACTGCGATCAATGTACCCAAGCATCACATGTTGTTGACGGGTATCATCAGTAAAATACATGGAGAGTATGTAGTCAATACGATTTATAAAGGTGAATAGTGCATCGGGATTGCCGATGAATTTTTCAACACTTCCAAGTTGGTGGACAGCTTCCGCCATACTAGATTCGGTGAGTGGTGGATGAACCATTTTATTTATTTTGAAGATTTGTTTTATTATTTGATCGTTGATATAATTTTTTTTTTTTTTTATATAGAATTTTTTTGTTTTATATTTGTTTCTTAAATTTTTTTTTTTCTTGTGAATTTCTTTATTTTTAAATTTGTTTTTTTTTTTTATTTTTGTTTTATTGAATTTTTAGTTTTAACTTATGTATATCTCGTGTCTTCTGGCACGAAGATTCTTCTGCGGATAAAACAGGTTGTTTAGTGTCTTCTGGTATATTTCCAGTTTTTATCGGTACAAAGGTCCTGGTATTTAACTCATGTTTGAAACCTTAGCACAAAAAGTCTTGGTTGGAAACACAAGTTTTGCACTGCACTTTAACTTTTTGTCTTATCCTACCGACTGCGCCAATTTTATATTTTTGTTTAACGTTGATTAAAAAAATGTCTTTATTTAATTTCAACGGAGTTGTTCTTTTACAAAGGATACTTATATTAACGCGCACTTAATGCTGAACTAACTGCTTGTGTGTTAAATATAAAAAGGAATCGCGAATCAAAAATGTAAAGGAGAACTAAACTCTAACAGAAGTGTTCGCGTAAGGAAGAACTGAACTATTCGCGTATCGCGTGTAAAGAAGAACTAAAACTGATGTCTTAAAGTTCTAAATTATTTATAGGAGATTTTTCGGGGGTTGCGTGATTTTTGGGAGTTGGCTAAAGTGGCCTGATCGATTCTGATTGGTCACTTCGAAGATTTGTTTTGGATAATGATTTCCCACGAAAAGGGTGTAAAGTGATCTTCTTGTTTTGGACGCTGCAGCTGAGCGTATGAGTTAGATGGGGTCATTTGTTTATAATATAAAAAGGGGTCAAGATTTGCTTAGCTTGCATTTTTACGCGTGGGAATTGGATGGGGTGAATTGTTTATAACAAAATAAAAGAGGGTAAAGATTTGCTGAGTTAGCATTTTAAAGAAGGGGTGAATTGTTTATAATAAAGTAATAAGAGTAATTAAATAAACGTTTTTGTTTTAGATGGCAGCCGAGTGGTACAGTTTTATTAATGTTTTTGATGATATGCTGGCTACTGCTTTTTTGACTAGTGCTCGTAATTCCTTAAGTATGGTATGCTTAGCGCTCCACCGTGATACAGATATGGCTACTGCACCAATACTTGTAATGGAATCTGATATAAGAGAACGTCAAATTGTATTGCATCCTGATATGCAGGCAATTGCTAATTTGCTTATTGGTAATGTCGACCATATACATAATATACTTGAACAATTTCCGCGTATTGGAAATAAAATGAAACTACCGAAAGAACAGCAATCTGATGCGTTTTCGAAAGTTTTTCGTGAGGACTCGGAATGCATAAAACTTATTCAAACTTTAAAGGCTGAAATAAATCATGAACGGGAGGAAATTGATGGATACATATCCTTTTGGAACTGCCAACGAGCTTTGTGGGAGACGACAGAGCTTGAGTTCACTAAACGTGTAAAGGCAACAGACATGACTGCAGAGATTTTTGAAACGAGTATTGAACATTACAGTGCCATGGCAGATGATATTTCTTTTGTAGACGCTATATCACATGTGTATTTCATACTTATGAATCAAAACTTTATTAAAAATTCAATTCTAGATTGGATAAAAAAGTGGCAATCTTTATTGATAAAAATTCTTTTAAGTCATTCATTTTCTTTAATTAGAGGTAAGTATTAGTGCTCGATGTTTTGAATGAATTAGTTTACCTAATTTTTCCAGGAATTTATCGTTATATACGACGAAATGAGCGAAAGCTTGTGATGGTCCCTCGTACTCTTAAGGAATCGTTAGGTGCAAAAGAATTTTTTGAACGATTAATTGAGGATGTACCAATAAAACAAGCCACTTTCCCACCTATGCTACAACTTTTTGCAATATTAGATAAATATCAAGTTGACATGCCTGATGAGATACGTCAAAAAGTTTTGGGCCTGGAAGTCACTTGGCAACATTATCTTAAAAAATTGAGTGAATCTGATGAAATGCTTGAAAATAATCGTGAAGAGTTTAAAAAAATATTACTTCAACAGGCAGAGAAATTTAAAATGATTCTTAGGGAATTTTTAGACGACTTCTATTTAAAGCTTCCAACAGCAGCCGACATGTAAGACAATGTTTTTCTTAAATTTAATTTCTAACTTTCGTAAATTTTTAACAGAAACCCAAAAATAGCACTGAAGTTTCTAAAAATAATAGCTTTAAAAGTTGAGGATTGCTTTAAGTTCGAAGAAAGTTTAACAAGAGACTTGGCAGTCTTTAACGTTAATCAACCTGAAAGTTTAGATCTTCGAAAGTTGGATTCCGAGGTTAAAATAGTGCAAAACATTTGGCAGCTTATACTAGAGTGGCAAATAAATTGGGAATGTTGGCGCAAGGCTAATTTCTGGAAAATTAATATTGACGAAATGGAAGATGCAGCTCTTGGCTTATATAAAGAATTTAGCGGTTTAAATAAAAAATATTATAAACATCATTGGGATATGTTAGAAGTTACCACTAAAAACTTAGATAGTTTTAGGAGGACATTACCGTTAATTTTAGCACTGAAAAATCCATGTATGAGGGAAAGGCATTGGAATCAAGTTCGAGAAATGATTAAAGCGTAAGTTAATTTTTTTATAACTATAATGTGGACATCTATGACCCGGTAGATGCTTTAACTTTACCGCAAAAATTGGGCAGTGTAAAAAAACGATTTTCCATGGCAAGAGAAAGAAAAACTTTCTTCACTTTATTGTTATTGTTATTATTATTTTCGCTATATTATTAGATGTGCCAAATAAGAATACGATATCTTATATATAGCCCTGTACAATTCGATTTTCTAAATTGCGGAGGCGGAAGTAGGCGTGGCAAAAATTTGAAACAATCTTGATCTGCCTATGCATTAGACGGATGTCACACGAAATTTGGTAGCTCTTATAGTTTCCGAGATCCAGGTGTTCATACGGACGGACAGACGAACGGACAGACGGTCAGACTGACATGTCTCAATCGACTCGGCTAGTGATGCTGATCAAAAATAAATATACTTTGTGGAGTCGGAAACGCTTCCTTCTGCCTGTTACATACATTTTGGCGACTTAAATATACCCATTTACCATATAGGTCAGCGTATAAATAGTCAAACCTTCGTCGAACAAAAAAAACAAGGGAGGTGTCATTGGGACACCCGGTTAATTAGAAAAAAAAACTGTAATGAAATTTTATTTCTTTAAGTTATAATAATTTAATGCAAGGGTAGGCAGCTAAATTTGGCAAGTGAGCCCGACAACAACATTTACAACAAAGAACAATCCAGGCAGATTGGGATTGCGAGTCCTAGGAAGGGTCATAACCCGTACTTGCAACCAGAGAAATAGGATCGCGAGCTCGAGGATGACTCATAAATTTGCGAGTTTGTCGGCATAGTAATTTTATCCGTTTACCCCCCTTCTCGAGACAAAAAAAAAAAAAACTCCAAACAAAGTTCATATATCCATTCAAGTAAACCATTAAAGAAAATCAAACCTTTTCCAAAAAAAAAAAAAAATAGCTCAAAAGAAAATTGCATGTACCAAAAAAATATTTATCACACACAATGACAACACCGCTTACGTAGTAAGCAATAAGAGCAAAAGTCAAGAGGGTTAATACCCAAAAGAAAAACAAAATCAATTTTTATTCTGCAATAGCGGGGCCAAGGCATTAATGTAGGCACAGTTAGACCCGGAAAATGCTTTGGGACAGATAAGATAGGAGAAATTTTCATATATACTACTAGAAAGTTTGGGCGACTGGCAACAAATATTGAATGAAGCACAGCTTCAAAAGGAATCCAAAGAAAAATTAATAAAAAACACATCGCGTGAAGATAAAAAGTTAATCAGTTCATAAAAACGTTAGGTTAGAAAAGAAATGACAAACGACAGTTAACGTTTGAAGATCAAGAGGCGACGGCAGTGAAACTTATCAGAATGGAACTTGAAAGGGATTATGCAATGCATAGTTAGCAGTGCAGAGAACGAGGGTTAAGAAAATATAGTTTCTAGTAGGCCTAGATGGTTTAAATAGAGCTACTTGCTTATGCATAAAGATTACACCTAGAATTATTCTCCGGTTAGTAAGAGAACGAAAATTAATTAAAAGAAGTCTACTAGAGTACGATGGCAGGTTAACATAACGATCAAAGTTTAGACCACGAAGAGCAAAAAGCAGAAATTATTTCTGAACAGATTCAATTCTAATTTGGTGTGACTCATATTGAGGTGACCACATGCAAGCTTCGTACTTCAAAATAGGACGGACCGGAGAACTATAGAGAATTTTGGTTGTGTAAGGGTCTCGAATTCTTTCGACTATCTCTTAAGGAAACCGAGAGCGCCAGAGGATTTAGCGATTATCGTAGAGATATGGGAGTTGAAGGTTAGTTGCCAGTCCATAAGTACACAAAAATCATTCATATTATCTAGGCGTTCATCTCAGGAGAGGTCCTATAAAAAGACGTAACCTTGCACTTAGTGGTATTTCAGTTCAATAAATTGTGCTAACACCAACACTGAAAATTACTAAGATCAGCTAGCACTCTCTTGGACGAAACCATATTGCTATTTGTTTTTTCCAACCAGTAGAAAAAATAAATGCGATGGTCCAAGTTTCACTTCAAATAGCACCGTAAGTGCGTGTATATTTATACGAGTGTTACAAAGAATTAATAATAACTTAACATTACAGACTTCAAGTAACTTAACATTACAAGCCAAGGTGAAAGCTCCCCAGTTCACCACTCCCGTCTCACTCTCTTCTGAGCGAACATGATGCCGTTGTTGGGCGTCGCAAATTTGGTGGAAGAACTGGAGGCGATAAATACTACGCGAGCTTTAGTAGTGGTGCTTTCTGGCTTAAACACCGCATGATGTGGAAGGTAAAATACCGTCTGCAGAACTAATCTTTTTCATATGGCCAAGGTCTATATACTCTTGGATCGCCGAGTTATACTGTGCCTTAAATTCACGATTCTTGCTTAGTCAGTTCTGGTTCTGAAGGAAGTGAGCCAATGGACCTGACTTTGAATGACCCAGCTGGATGTTGTTTGGCCCTCGGAATGGAAGGCTGACGACATATCGTTCCTTTTGGTGGTTTGGACGAAATTCTTCTCACATTCGGAATCGGACTCTTTCATTCTCCTCACAGGGAGATCCTCCACCTCCCAAAATTTTGTGAGAAGTTTATCTAATTGGCTCTCTGGAGGATGCACGACTCGAGTGGAAAACGAGGAGATTGCACGGTGGTTAATTTGGGACCCACCCGAAAATGGTCTGATCCGCTAGAGGGGTGCTACAAATGTTGGTTTCCTTGCCCTTCAAGGAAATTACCGGAAGCAAGTCAGAACCGAGCAATAAATCTATTTGGGCACTGTGACGGAAATCGGGTAGATTCTCTAAGACACTCTCGCTAATGCGCCAAATACGGAACGACATAGGCGGACGAGGGCACTCGCCGTTCAGGCCTCAGTGACGAACTGTGAGAGCTTATGGGCTTGAGCGGGAGTCGACATGATGCTCCCCCCAAGCTGATTCAAAACCATCATTGGTAAGAGGAGACGTAGCCACTAGATCCTTGGGATCAGCTCTAGATTTATAATTAAATGGAATAACTTTTTGACAGGGGTTAACCGCGGATTGTCTATATAGACAGCGGTGAAAAGATCTCGGAACGTGGGCCAACGCAAAAAATTGCCGCTAAAGATTTCTGTATCACATGACAGAAGATTACAGCCTCTCGAAGCAACGCTAGGAACTGGTAACTGCGCTGGCATAGATGCCTTCTCAATGGACTCAGTAAGTAGGGACGCGCAACGCTCATAAGCATTATAACAATAAGCATACTTTGCTTCTAGGGTCGAAATATCTGCAGCGTCACCATCTTGCCGAATACTTTTGGAACAACGAACATACACTTGTTCGGCTGTTGCCCATAAGGAGCGAATTTGATCCTGTCGGATCTTCAGTGTGGAGATTGTAGCATGTAACCCACAAATGGTTATGTACGGCTTGCTATGGAAATGTAGCATACAAAAGCGGGGTGCACGCGGTGGTTCCGGCTGCTGGCTCGCTTGGCAGTATGTGGTGGGATTCTTTGGTAGCTTTGTGCCACTTGCTTATGTGGTTATCATAACAATGTGGTTATCTAACAGACAATTAAATATATTTGTTTTGTGATTTGGTGATTGACAGGAGAGAAAGATACTATTATGACTCAAAAGCAATCGTCCGAAGTTGTTCGGTGCTAGATGGTGTTTGCAACTGATAATGCCCACCCTACCATGATCATCGGTCCTCAAGTCAAGTATGACTGATGATCCCT
Source organism: Drosophila prosaltans (assembly GCA_018151275.1). Taxonomy (NCBI): domain Eukaryota; kingdom Metazoa; phylum Arthropoda; class Insecta; order Diptera; family Drosophilidae; genus Drosophila; species Drosophila prosaltans. The sequence goes on from JAECWY010000493.1 coordinate 27,433, forward strand.
TATGCAACTTCGGGTTTAATTCAATTTAATTTCCATGTTGATTCCTAGGCTCTCCTCATTGAGAAAAAATTTAAAAATTCATCATTGACTTCAAGTTTATTAATCTAAGCATTTTTCCAAGTTTTAAAGATATCGCTGAGGGCGAGGAACTATAATTAAAACGGCTAGTAAATTTAAGAACAAAAAAAATTTAAAAAGGGTGTGTGCGCGTCGCTGCGGAAAGAACGGGGTTATAATTATATCTATGTATGTAATTTGTTCGATTACATTTATTTAATTTCCAAGTGTGCGACAAGTTATATGCATGACATTGTTTTAATTTAATTATCCAGTGTACGAAAAGTAATTTGCATGACTTTACTTCAATTTAATTAACAAGTGTACGAAAATTTATTTCCATGAAGGTACAGCCAATGTCAGCTGGTATGCAGATAGAGCTTTCATTACGCTTGAATATTCAGACAGAGCTTTTTGATTTTAAAAGCTTTTATTCATCATGGTCAAGCGCAATGAGGGATAGTCACTGATCATGACAAAAACAATTTTTATTAATTGAAGCGATTTAAATGTAAAATTCTTGACAAAAAAAAATTATGAACTGAATTTAATGAAAAAGGTTAGAAATGGTAAGATTTTTCTAAATACATGCATGACTGGTTATATAATGAATTACGAATGCACAGTGGACGGTGCTGTATGGAAATGGCGGCCAAAATTCTTCGCGTGGAAATTTCAATACAAATTTTTAAAATTTGCTTTGTTTATTACTTACAAATTGTAAACTAAACAGTTATCGTGCTGTTAGAATTTCGGTACCCTCCCAAAGCTATTGAATGAGGAAGAATTTTGAAAGTAAAATGTTTTTCTAATTTATTATGAGAAACTGTTAAAAAAAAATAAACTATTCAATTAAATTAAATTTTACTAAGCAACAATAAATGATAGTGAAAACAATAAATTTTAATGACATGAATTTTAATTCAGCAATTCAAAAACGGATTGGAGCAGAATAGTTTTATTTTTGTTTTGAAGTTTTCTTTGTCCGGTTAAAAAAGGATCCGAACTTAATAACAATCTGTTAAGCAAGTCTGTATTTGTTGCTATACGAGAAATCTTGCGGGTGTGATGGAGTCGGTACATTTTGATGTCCTTATTTCTGAATTCAGCAGCTGTTTGGAGAGCTCTCCAATAGATAGTAACGCATTTGCTATGGCATCAGGTGCGTGTATTAATATTTTATGGACTGACGGGGAAGGTAATACCAACTATATTTTTGTGTCAAGGAGGACAAGGCTTACAGTAATGTAGCACAATTTTCAATAAGACTTTTGTCAATACCTGTTATTTCGGCAGACAAAATTGCATTATTAAAAAACGTTCTGGACGTATTTCCGTCATTGGTAGATCTATTACCTCCAGTTTTGGGTTTATGGACAATCAGCCCTTGAATACTTTTTTTCGCTTTTGGAAAATGTTCTTTATCTTCGGAAGACCTTATTTGCCATTGCTTGATTTCCAATCTGTATGACAAGTGGTGAACGTATTCAAAAAATCGAATGTATGCATGTAGAGGAGATAATCCAAATTCAAAGTGTTCCTTTTCAATTTTTTTTTGCAAATATTTATCTATATCAAATGTAGCAAATGTAGCATTGGAAACTTTTCCATCAACCATTGTGAGTTTCAAGATATGTTTTACATTAATTAGTTGATGTTTTATATTTGGTTGGGATCAGCTCTTGAATTTTTCTTTTAATATATTTTTTCTTCGACAGTCAACTCAACAGATTTCTCCTTCAATCTTCTTCTTCAAAATTATTATTTTCAACTCTTTGTTTGTACTCGCTCTGCCCTGTACTACCATCGAAACCCCATTTACCAATTAAGGTAAAACCATTTGATGACTCATCATTTTATTTATTACCTCATCTTGTAGCTGAAGGATCCTTAAAGCGGTATGGTGTAACAAATTTCGGAGCTCAACTTCAGCCTGAGTTTCGCTTATTGTAATTTTATCAGGGTAACTGTGTTTTTTTTCCTTCGCAAGAGTATCGTAGCATCAATTTTACTGTTTACGAAGCTTCTAAGTAATAAATATTGATGCTTTGTCAAACCGGCTTCTGTTATTAAAGATACAACTTCACAGGCCTTTGCTGGACAAATTGACGGCGTCGAGTTCTGCTAAATCTGCTATCCGTCGGCGCTTGTTTCTTTCTGAGCACTCCACAAAACTTAATTTAGGACGTCCTCGATGTATACTCAATGTCGATGATTTTTTATTTAGTGGTATACATTCATATTGCGCCACCAGTCCGAATTTTTTTTCATCACTATCGATTTAGTTCTGTTGCTTTTGTTCAACATTTCTCCCATTTTTTAAAAATATATAGTCCAGTTTTTTCTTCACTTCATTTTCTATGTTTTCGTAACCTTCCAATTCAAATTTATGGTTTAGGTTATCAAAAACTTTTGTTGCTTTTGTCAGAGAGAAAAAAAATAAAATGAAAATTGGATTTTTGGCAGTCCTTTTTACAAAAAAATGCAAATTTTAATTTCACTACATTTTTTTTTAAATAGTTGTAAATGAAAAAAAAAATCCTTCGTTCAATTCTTTAAGAATCGTATCTCAAACACAGTTTTGAGAAAAACGCGTTTAAAACGCGGACGATTTGAAATTTTAACACAATATTCTAGAGATAATGTGAAATTTAATAGGACAAAAAAAAACATTCGATTTTTTGAAACCGTGAAACCCATGTAACCCCTTAAAAGAAAAACACGAATTACATAGAGAGTGGCAAAAGTAGCAGCTGAAATTAAAACTATAGATTGGGAAAATATTAACTAATACTAAGAAACGTGATTCACTTGAGGGCGAGACGGAGATCACAACTTTTTCTTTCACTGAAATTAGTAGGTATAGAAAAATACACTTTTTAACAGGTCACTGGTAATTAATTTTAAAACAAACGGTTAACTATTTATGCACAAAAATCACTTGATTATATAGTATTCACCTTGTTTTTCAATATTCATTATAATTGACGCGATGGAAAACCAATTAAATATTAAAATTTAAATTTTTATTGGAGCTAAAAATTGAATGCACGCGTTTTTGTCATCTCTCTTCTATCGCTATTCGCTTCGAATGCGAATGGGATAGAGGAAAAAAGAATTTACTGTTTCTTTTATTGTTCTTTTGAGAAACAGTTGACATACATATAGTGGTAAAATTCAACACTTTTTTTTTTTTATTTTTGGCCTCCGAAATCGTCCACTGCAGAATGCTCAGAAAAAAATTGATTCCACCAAATACCACAATATTTAAGAGAGTTGTTCACTTACCCATACTCTTCCACGGCAAAAGATTCTTCGAAATGTTGAACTAGGTAATGGCTTAAACAAATTCTTTTATATGAAGAGAGCAAACAGAGTATCATTAAAGAGGCGGAAAATAAATTTTACCGCAACGGCACACACCACTAACTTTATGGTATACTAATCTTATTAAGATAGACTAACATAATTAATTTAATTAAGATAAGACCAGCAAAAAAATTTAAAGGTTAGACCACATGGCACGAAAATTTTTTTTTCCACTGAGGCATAGATCCAAGAAAAATTCAGAGAACCCACGGAAGAGGTTATTTATGGAGTTAGTTTAAGCTCAGCTTAAATGCAATCGCAGCTTGTAACTTTAATGGGGCCCAATGGGCCCACACAAGTAAAAGAACTTTTTCGTTATTTTCTTTTACTTGCGTGTGCATCAATCAATAATGACGTCAAAGATGTGA
>JAECWY010000495.1:0-16768 GCA_018151275.1 Drosophila prosaltans
GGGCCGATAAAATGCCCCAAATCAAGGTCTGGGCTCTGTCCGTCTGTCCGTCCGTCTGTCCGTCTGTCCGTCCGTCCGTATGAACACCTAGATCTCGGAGACTATAAGAGCTAGAGCCACCAAATTTGGTGTGAACATGCGTCTAATGCCTACACAGATCAAGTTTGTTTCCAAATTTTTGCCACGCCCACTTCCGCCCCCGCAAATCGCGAAAACGTATTACTAGAGCTGTATTAAAGATATCGTATTCTTACTTGGCACACCTAATTATATACCCAAACTGGACCAGCTGACCAAATTTAGTCAAAATCGGACAATAAATATCGGAGATATACCTATATGAGTTTTGTTGCTGCATGTTAAAGAGAATTTTGCATGAAATTAATGGCGATCTTGGGGGTGTTCGATTTTATTGAATATAAGGTACAGGGTATACTCAATGTCGGCAGGGACGACTTGCTTGCTTCATTCTTTATACATACATGGTTCCTAAAATTATTATTATTATTACAAAATCGTTGACTTAACTATTTTTTTTTTTTTTTTTTTTTTTTTGAAATAATTGTATATATATATATGCGGCTATAGTTATATATGTAATATTTTTTTTTGTTTCTTTCCCTTTCTTACATTCTTAAATTTAATCTTTTTGCACTAAGCCTAACTGTAAGGGCAATAAAATTCATTATTCTTTAACTTTATTCTTTCATGCCTTCATAAAACTTTTCAAAATCGTCTGTTTAATCTTTATGTTTTTTAACATTGCGGTAAATTTATTGTATTGTTGTGAATAGTTATTTAATAACATAAAAATATATATGTGTGACTCACCATATCTTATCGTCCGATGAAGCGCTCCATAGGTTTAAAGATGTGCTTTAAATTATTTAATATTTTCTTCTTTTTTTTTTCACACCAAAAAAAATAGTTTTCACCTCTTTCTTTAGGTGGAAGAAAATTATATATCCAATTCGAAACATTATTCATTCACAAACATACAGGAATTACTGACTACCTTCTTCTTAGCATACTTATATTCTTATCATAATTTCAATTATACATATGCACGGTTATATCCACTTACATGTATATTACATATATGTACATGTATTACTTATATGCATGTAGATATATATATATTTATATACATTATATGTATTTTCTGTTTTTCCCTTTTTATACCCTGTACCCATGGGGTAAAAGGGTATATTAAAGTCGCTAAAATGTATGTAACAGGCAGAAATATACATTTCTGACCCCATAAAGTATATATATTCTTGATCAGCATCAACAGCCGAGTCGATTGAGACATGTCCGTCTGTCCGTCTGTCCGTCCGTCTGTCCGTATGAACACCTAGATCTCGGAGACTATAAGAGCTAGAGCTACTAAATTTGGTGTGAACATCCGTCTTATGCCTAGGTAGGTCAAGTTTGTTTCAAATTTTAGCCACGCCCACTTCCGCCCCCGCAAATGAAAAAAGAAAATTTTAAAATCAATTTACAAGAGCTGTATTAAAGATATCCAATTCTTGTTTGGTAGACACAAACTGACCCAATTTTATTCAAATCGAACAATAAACATCGGAGATATAGCCATTTGCATTTTGTACTGAACTGCCAAGGCGACATTGGCTGATATGAAAGAGCGAGATAGCATGCGTTCGCTGCTGCTGCATGTAAACGGGAACTTTGTTTTAAATTGATTGCGATTTCGAGGGTTTTCGAACTTTTGTTTAGTGCCTACGCAAATTAAGATAGATGAAAATTTTTGCCACGCCCACTTCCGTCCCCGCAATTTGGAAAAAACGATTTACTAGAGAAGTTTTAAAGCAATTCTTATTTGGCACACCTAATAATGTGGCCAAAATGCATCATCTGACGAAATCATTTAGTCGAAATCGGACAATAAATATCGAAGATATACGTAAATGCGTTTTTTGTACTGAAGCGCTTAGGACGACACTGGCTGGCAAGAGTGAGCGAGATAGCATGCGGTAGCTGTTGCTGCATGATAAAAGGAATTTTGAATTAAGTTGATGCCGATCTTGATTTAATATAACTAGTTGGTACAGGGTATACTCAATGTCGGCAGGGACGACTTGCTTACTTCATTTTATATAATTTTTTTTTTTTTTTTTTTGATTTGATAATTTTGTCTTTTTCCTTCTTATATATTTGTGAATGCTTATATGTGTATACATATACATATTTATATGTTTTATTTCCTTTTTTTTAGGTAATTTCTTTCTCAATTTAACAAATTTTTCTCCACTACAAAAAGCACTTTGTAATCAATGTAATTTTCTTTTGTTTCACATCTGCAACTGTAAATATGTACATAGGCCTGTAACCTTATGTATTGCACTTTTTTCTTCCATCACTTTTCGCTCTCGTCGCGCCGCGGTATTGTAATGCCTGTACTAAGGCCGATCGTGCACTTGGGCCTATGTCAATACGCAGCTTAAATCATTTTTTTTCGAAAACGGGACTACAAAAAAAATAGCTTTTGTAAAGAGACGTTTCGGAATTGTTCAAAATTAGTTACCTCATAATCAAATTGAATCTCTTAATTTCTTTTCTTCCCTCTTTTTTGTTTTGGCTATCGCTACTGTCTTTTGATATTAATAGATCTGAGTTTCTTTACATCGACATCCAGCATCCCTGCAACTTAACCTTTTCTATACTCTAATTTCAGATAAATTGAGTGTTACTCACGCTTGCAGAAATTAGGTCTTGAACCTTCGAAATCTCCGCAACTTTGTTCTGTGGCCACTTTCAATCGCACTTGGCTCAGTTTATATGCAATTTGATTTTGTTGAACTGTGGGCACTTATTCGTTTTGAGTTTAATCGCGTGGCAAAATAAAATTTATATGACTTTTTGATTTTTATACCCTGTACCCATAGGGTAAAAGGGTATATTAAAGTCGCTAAAATGTATGTAACAGGCAGAAGGAAGCGTTTCCGACCCCATAAAGTATATATATTCTTGATCAGCATCAACAGCCGAGTCGATTGAGACATGTCCGTCTGTCCGTCTGTCCGTATGAGCCACGCGATCTCAGAGACTATAAGAGCTAGAGCTACTAAATTTGGTGTGAACATCCGTCTTATGCCTAGGTAGGTCAAGTTTGTTTCAAATTTTAGCCACGCCCACTTCCGCCCCCGCAAAAAAAAAAAGAAAATTTTAAAATCAATTTACAAGAGCTGTATTAAAGATATCCAATTCTTGTTTGGTAGACACAAACTGACCCAATTTTATTCAAATCGAACAATAAACATCGGAGATATAGCCATTTGCATTTTGTACTGAACTGCCAAGGCGACATTGGCTGATATGAAAGAGCGAGATAGCATGCGTTCGCTGCTGCTGCATGTAAACGGGAACTTTGTTTTAAATTGATTGCGATTTCGAGGGTTTTCGAACTTTTGTTTAGTGTCTACGCAAATTAAGATAGATGAAAATTTTTGCCACGCCCACTTCCGACTAATGTTATATTACACATATACTTCTTTCCTATGAAAAGTGGTATGATGCCATACAAAATGGTGATAACGGTACCGCGAATGGTGACGAAAGAAGAATTTTGCAAAAACATTCTTGCATTAGGTCCAAATAGAATGAAGCAAGCAAGTCGTCCCTGCCGACATTGTGTATACCCTGTACCAACTAGTTATTATATTAAATGAAGTCAAACACCCTCGAAATAGCGATGAATTTCATAAATAATTTTCTTTAACATGCCGCAACAGTGAACGCATGCTGTCTCGCTCACTCTTGCCAGCCAATGTCGCCCTAAGCGCTTCAGTACAAAACGCATTAACGTATATCTCCAATATTTATTGTCCGATTTCGACTAAATTTAGTCAGATGATGCACTTTGGCCATAATATTAGGTGTGCCAAATAAAAATGTGATTCCTTAAAACTGCTCTAATAATTAGTTTTTTCTGAATTGCGGGGACGGAAGTGGGCGTGGCAAAAATTTTAAACTTTCTTGATCTGCGTAGTCACTAGACAAATGATCGAACAACCTCAAAATCGCAATCAATTTAAAACAAAGTTCCCGTTTACATGCAGCAGCAGCGAGCACATGATATCTCGCTCTTTTCTTATCTGCCAATGCCGCCTTGGCATTTTATTACAAAACGGATATAGGCATATCTTCGATGTTGATCCGATTTCAACAAAATTTGGTCAGTTGGTCCAGTTTGGGTATATAATTAGGTTTACCAAGTAAGAATACGATATCTTGAAAGCAGCCCTAGTTATCGTTTTTTTATACCCTGTACCCATAGGGTAAAAGGGTATATTAAAGTCGCTAAAATGTATGAAACAGGCAGAAGGAAGCTTTTCCGACCCCATAAAGTATATATATTCTTGATCAGCATCAACAGCCGAGTCGATTGAGACATGTCCGTCTGTCCGTCTGTCCGTCCGTCCGTCTGTCCGTCCGTCTGTCCGTATGAACACCTAGATCTCGGAGACTTTAAGAGCTAGAGCTACCAAATTTGGTGTGAACATCCGTTATGCCTAGGTAGGTCAAGTTTGTTTCAAATTTTAGCCACGCCCACTTCCGCCCCCGCAAATGAAAAAAGAAAATTTTAAAATCAATTTACAAGAGCTGTATTAAAGATATCCAATTCTTATTAGGTAGACATTATTATATAGTCAAACTGCACAAACTGACCAAATTTTATTCAAATCGGACAATAAACATCGGAGATATAGCCATTTGCATTTTGTACTGAACTGCCAAGGCGACATTGGCTGATATGAAAGAGCGAGATAGCATGCGTTCGCTGCTGCTGCATGTAAACGGGAACTTTGTTTTAAATTGATTGCGATTTCGAGGGTTTTCGAACTTTTTGTTTAGTGTCTACGCAAATTAAGATAGTTGAAAATTTTTGCCACGCCCACTTCCGCCCCCGCAATTTGGAAAAAACGATTTACTAGAGAAGTTTTAAAGCAATTCTTATTTGGCACACCTAATAATGTGGCCAAAATGCATCATCTGACGAAATCATTTAGTCGAAATCGGACAATAAATATCGAAGATATACGTAAATGCGTTTTGTACTGAAGCGCTTAGGACGACACTGGCTGGCAAGAGTGAGCGAGATAGCATGCGGTAGCTGTTGCTGCATGATAAAAGGAATTTTGAATTAAGTTGATGCCGATCTTGATTTAATATAACTAGTTGGTATAGGGTATACTCAATGTCGGCAGGGACGACTTGCTTACTTCATTTAAATTGCGGGGGCGGAAGTGGGCGTGGCTAAAATTTGAAACAAACTTGACCTGCTTTGACATTAGACGGATGCTCACACCAAATTTGGTAGCTCTAGCTCTTATAGTCTCTGAGATCGCGTGGCTCATACGGACAGACGGACATGTCTCAATCGACTCGGCTGTTGATGCTGATCAAGAATATATATACTTTATGGGGTCGGAAACGCTTCCTTCTGCCTGTTACATACATTTTAGCGACTTTAATATACCCTTTTACCCTATGGGTACAGGGTATAAAAATTGTGCGTACCAAAAATAATTGTTTGGTTAGTTTTAATAGAGATACAGAAAAAAATTTTGTGCTTATACTTATGTATATTCCTAAGGTATGTATATATAATTTTATATTTTTGTTTAACGTTTATATTTTGTTTATATTTTTGTTTACTTATTATCATAGCTCGCAAATAACAGTTGAGTATTTTTTTCTTTAAGCTCAATGTCTTAACTTAACCGAAAAAACTCAAAAAATTTGATCTTACTCTAAGCAAGATACTGTTTTCTAGTTTGCTTCGACTTTTACTTGAGTGTTGTTGTTGAGTTTTTCGTATTGAACTCTGTTAACGAATCTCCTTTCGGGAGTAATAAAATTTTCGCTTGCGAGTTGAGACTCAGTAAGCGAGTGAATGACTGAGTAAGTCAATTAAAAAAGTCTTGCAAATACTCTTTAAGGAAATTTTTCAATAAATAATATTTACATCATATTCTATATTTTGCGTTTTTTTTTTAAATTTATTTTTCTTAATGTAAGTAACAAGTAACAAAATATTTCATTATTATTATTCCGATTATTATTATTTTTTTTTTTTTAATTCAATCCCTTCAGCGTTCAAATGCATCAAATTGTGTCATCGGCGCAAACAAAAATAAAATAGATAAATACATCTAACAAGATGAATGTTATTCAAATCAATGGAATCTAGTTTTTCCATGACATTTTCAGTTTCCGTGTCATCGAAAAAAAAGAAAGTTAGAATAAAGAAAATTCATTTAAAGACGTTTTGCTTCATTTCACACAAGCAAATACTCTCAAACTAACTGAGACGTAAAAAATTAGGAAAAACGATTATTCTCCGAGTGTGAGTGAGCTAAGCGAAGAGTTGATTTTTTCGTCGCTTACGAATATTTTTTTCATATACTCAGTAAAGAGACTTATTTGAAGACGCCGCAAAATACTCAACTGTTATTTGCGAGCTATGCTTATTATATTAACGTGCACTTAATGCTGAACTAACTGCTTGTGAGTTAAAAGTAAAGAGAAATAAACTCTCGCGTATCAAATGTGAAGGAGAACTGAACTAGTGTCTTAGAGTTCTAAGATTATTTATAGGAGATTTTTCGGGGGTGGCGTGATTTTTGGGAGTTGGCTAAAGTGGCCTGATCGATTCTGATTGGTCACTTTGAAGATTTGTTTTGGATAATGATTTCCCATGAAAAGGGTGTAAAGTGATCTTCTTGTTTTGGACGCTGCAGCTGCGCGTATGAGTTAGATGGGGTCAATTGTTTATAATATAAAAAGGGGTCAAGATTTGCTTAGCTTGCATTTTTACGCGTGGGAATTGGATGGGGTGAAATGTTCATAACAAAATAAAAGAGGGTCAAGATTTGCTGAGTTAGCATTTTAAAGATGGGGTGAATTGTTTATAATAAAGTAATAATGGGGGTCTTATATGGGGAGGCGGATATATTACTATATACATAAGTGCTAATGTACGACAAAGAGATAACTGTTCCATAATCATCTAAGAACTTATGTATGTTTTTCGCAGCTTACGTCAGCTAAGTAAGGACGGGACCAAATAAGAAATATATAAAATTATTGTTTTTTTGTTGTTGCATTTAAATTCAATTTTTACCCATACACCCTACACCAAGTTTAAACATGATCTGATAATTATTAAGGTTATAAATCAATAATCGAATTTAATAGAAAGTCAATTTATTTTAATGCTCACGCACACACATACATATGCAAAAATTCGTTACCACGCTGTGTGTGAGAGAGTCAGAAACATCTGCGTTGTGTTGTTGCACAGAACGAAATTGAAAGAGCGAGATGCAATGGGTTTGCATATATGTCGAATTAGCTTACGTCAGCTAAGTAAGGACGGTGGCGTAGTATGTAGAGATCGGTGCCAAGATGGGCTCGGTGTTTGATGCTAAAGAAGTGAAAATTTTTAGATGTGTTTTTTCTTCTTTGTTTTTTTCATTTTGTTAAACATTTATACCAATTACTTTATAATTTTTGTTTTTAAATTAAATAATAAAACAGTGAAGCTGCAAGGGTATACAAACTTCGGCAAAGACGAAGTTAGCTTCTTTGATATTTTTGTTTTGAAGTGATTGCTATTTTGAGGTTGTACGATCATTTAAATAGTAACTACGCAGATCAAGAGAGTTTCAAATTTTTGCCACGCCCTCTTCCTTATTTGGCACACCTAATAATGTGGTTAATATGCAGTGATGTCATTTTTTGTTAGGCCAAAAGAGCTAAATCGACTCAAGAAAACAGCTAAAAAAAAAAGCTGAATCCCCGGGGAAAAAAGCGGAAAAATAACTGATTTTTAAATATTGTTTTTTTTTTTATTCAAGAACGAATGTATTATCCAATAATACTGTATTGTCAATATCGTCCTTATCGCTCGGATAATATTCTCTCTGTTCTATTGAAGTTAAACAGCTGGGTGGTAGATCGTAATGACAACAGCATTTGTTTATGTTTAATAATATAAACATGTTTAGACATTAATTTGCGTAAACAAAAATAAGTTTATAGTTTTATGTGGAATGACACTTAAAACAATTAAATCCAATTCTATATAGAGGAAGGTGGGGTATTTTGAGCCACTTTTTTTTTATTGCCAGAAATTTTCTATTCAAACAAGTTTTACTTCAAATTTGAGTGCTAGGTGTTGTAGTATGAAGATCTAGCTTTCATTTGGTCACAACAGTTTAATGGAATATTTGAAAATAAGGTGATTCTAAGGCAATTTCCAAAAATACCTTTTTTCGTGATTTTCAAAATTCTCGGGGTATTGTGAGCCACTTTTAAAATTGAATAAAAACAACGATTTTTGTTTGAAAATTTTATTTATTTCACTAGAATACAAATAATAATAAAGAAATTAGTTGTTGTAGTGAAAAAAATTATACACGTCAGCCTGAAATGCAATTTGTGCAAGTCCAATAACTTTCAGTTATTCTGGCACTTTTGCATATACAAGCATTCAACGCATTAAAAAATGTCGTTAAATGGCAAGAAACAAGTGGCCCATAATTACCCAAGAAAAAAGGTTCACAATTCCCCGAACCCTCATTTTTAGAAAACGGCTGCAAAAAACAACAACAAAAACAAATACATGCAAATACACAAATACATAAGTAAAAGATGTAAATATATATATATATAAAATAATTATAAAAAAAAGAAATTTACATTTTTGAATATGGAATGGAGTATATAAAGCAACATGTTTTTGTTTAATACGAATATTTATTTTAATGTATGAAAATTCTCTCTCTATACCAAAATTATTAATATCGTATACTGAGTACATTGCTAATATTCTTAATGAAACCAAAACGACCAATTTATATTTTAAATCAAATTGATGATTAGCACATATGTTTAAATATTTATCATTTAAATAATACCAAATTATGTGTGTTATAAACTTATTTACACATTGAAGCATTTCCTTGTTTTCTTCATTCTATTACAATTGGCTTCAGTTGCACATTTTCAAAATTCTCATCAACTTCAGGTTCGAAAATATCGGTTTGATTAATGATCATCTTCTTAAGGTCTTTATCATATGTAGATTAATTGCAACACTTTATTTATATTTGTATTTTTTTTTATTTTTATTAGCACTAATTGCCCACACCTCCCGCCCAACCGACCGAGGGGCGCAAGCCGCATAACGCACGGCTCGAGTCGCGGGGACAATTTACAAAACACAGACAAAAAGCGAAACTATAGCTAGTTACGTGCTAGATAGGAAAGGATAGAAGTTTTTAGTTAAGGAATAGAGAGCTCTGAACTGATTACATGAAAAAAACGATTATAATCAGAACAAAGAACTCGAAAAGGTTCATACATAAGGTAGTTAGTAGTACATCGTGGAAGAGTTAGAGGAATATAGTTTCTAGTAGGTCTTACAAGGAACTGTTAGTTTTGCTCGGTTCAATAGCTCGGGAGAGTCTATATCCCCATTAAGAAGCTTGTGCATAAATATGACGCCAAGCATTAATCTACGGTTAGTAAGCGAAGTAAGGTCAAGTAAAAGAAGTCGAGGGTAAGTTGATATTATGATCTCAGTTCATACCACGAAGAGCAAAGAGAAGGAACTGTTTTTGAACTGATTCTATTCTTGCTTTATGTGAATCGTATTGGAGTGACCATATGCAGGATGCATATTCCAAAATTGGACGAACCAATGAGGTGTAAAGAACTTTGGTAGTATATGGATCGTCAAATTCCTTTGACCATCTTTTAACAAACCCAAGAACACCCATGGCTTTTTCGACAGTAGTGCTTATATGCGACTTAAAAGTCAATTTACGGTCCATAAGTACTCTTTAGTCAATCATCTCATTAAGTCTGGTTAATGGAACGTTATTAAGAAAGTAGGTAATCAACTGAAGAGTATTTCTGAAAAAAAGTCGTAACCTTGCATTTAGATGTGTTTAGGTTTAATAAGTTGTGTTGACACCAAGACTCAATCTCCAGAATGTACACGAGAAGTACGATCACATCTAAAAATTGAAAATTTTGCGGAAAGAACAGATGCATCCATGTCTCAGTGAACACTAAAATTTTAAATTCAAATGCTAGACTATCTAGATAGAGTCTAGTTTTTTGATTAGAGATTAGTTTTTTGGAACACCAGCCGATGCTGATATTCCGGAAGATGAGGAATTAGATGGGATAGAAAGCCTAACCGGATCTCGAGTTTTCTTTTTGGCCGTGTTTTCTTTTACTAAAATGTGATCCAGCCAAAAACTGCTTGACATATACAGTCAATCAGTTCAACTGGGACAGTTATTTTAAAGAAGGATATCTCCCTCGAATATATAAATTTAAATTGGGCACAGGCAAATGCAAAGACAGATTGCGCATACTGGTTTTCTTACGCTTTGGAGACTCATTTAATAGCTTATAGCTGTTAAATTCACTCTCCAGCATTGAACTCATCGTAGAGCTTACGAAAACCAGATGACAATTTCTTCAATCTATCTCTGGTTTGCCTCATAAACACCCTCATTTCAATCTCAACCTCACGGCATGAGTCTCAACCACTTTTGTTCCAAACAATCCCTTACTCTGGCCGTGTACCCAGCACATTTAACGTTTAACATTGTCACACAGGCAACAAGAAAGGAATGCGTTATGGGGTGAGGGGGGGTTCAAACACTTTTTGCTTGAGCTGACAGACATTTTTAGATTTAATTACAACTCAAAAATGTTATAAGAAAAATGGAATATCAAAAAGGCCAAAGAAAAAACTCACTCAGATCAACAGAGAAAATTAATACAAGATCTAAGAGAATTAAGCACTACACAAATACACGTATCACTTGTACGCGAGACAGATATAGATGCGAGCGCGAATAAAAGAAGTTAGAATAAACAAAGAGCGGGAGAGCCAACAGCACTGCACATGCAACTACAAGGCGTTGGCGAGAGCGCGAGAGCGGTTTTAAAGCGGTAAAAAGTACAAACGCGAGAGCAAAGAATAACAAAAACAACAACACTGCTGTAAAAAGTTTTGTTGTTTTTTCAAATATTAAGATCAATGCTTTGATTTTGCTTTTGTATAGTTAATTAAAGAAAAAGCGCAATGGCAAAAATTTAAATGACAGAATAATGTCAATAGTTATTGCTAAATTAATAGCTGAATTTTTAGGCAGGCGCGGTGAGTTTAAAACCGAAATAAAAGAAATTATGCAGGAGCACAGAAAAACACGTCCATCCACGATGAAGAAAGATTTTATCTCCACTCCACCGAAAAATTTAACTCGTCTTGCAAGTAGTGGGATAAAATTTCTATTACTATTTCAAACAATTTCCACTAAACCAAGAAACTTCTTATTCAAAATATACATAATATATGTATGTATGTACATAGTTTTACATTAATGTATGTATAATTATATAAAAATGGATGAACATTTTAATCATAATGCATCCGCCCCCAGAGCTCGAGGGCGTAACCCTCATCATCCCACTCCACACTCGATGCAGCCGCCTACCAGCCATGGTCCTAATCATTTAATACACACGCGAACTTATCATCCAACACATGCGCCAGCGCGTGACCCTTATCACATACATACATAATGCAACCGCCTACGAGACACAGCGCGGTTGCATGGTCCTCAACACACACATACACATACACATGATGTGTATGATGATGGGCGATACCAGCCTCTCTTTCTCCACTTTTTTGGCGCCTTTCACCTCTACACTTTCTTTGGTGTGGGTAAAACTTTGCTCTTATCCAAGTAGCTTCATTTTTTCTGCAGGTCGCTCTTTCTCTTCTAATTTGCCACTGGTCAGTGTTGGCAAACGGAGGAGATCCCCCAGTCCGTAGCCGTCAGGCGGCGCTTACGGGCAGGCCTGAATTTGAATTTTTCGCCGTTATTATTTAAATTCAAATCGTCCGTTAAATGGAAAAGATGGTAACCACAATGGACCATATATCCCGTTTCGAGGGAGCTTTTCCGGACCAATTCAGCGAGGAAGCCATCTTTGGCAAGCGTCTTCATCGAAGGTTGACTCAGGTATTCCAGAGTTGGACCAGTTGGTCTGTCTGATCAACGAGCTTGCCAATTCCTACTCCAAGAAGGAGGATGGTAAACTTGTGAGGCATATAAATCAAAGTGCGTTGCAGTCAATGGCACGCATGAAAAAGCTGCACGAGCTGCTCTGCAAACTAATGCTGAGGAAACCAACATGCGACCAAACCACGCAAACCGTCCAGGAGGCATGCGCTCAACGTAGGCTTAGAGCAAACTCTGGCTGCAACGATTCGCCCAAACGTCAACGGGACAATATCATGCCCCAGCGGAACACGCCACCAAAAAAACATCGCGGCGGCCCAAGTTCAAAAAAATCCCATGCGGACCAGCTGAGATCTGCGACCCAGCTCTCACAGCATCAACCAGCTGCTACAAAAACAATAGAAAATGGCATCTCCACAGATCACGAGGCTGCACCAAACTCCAAGAACCCAGCTGAAGAGTGGCAACAAGTGCCACGCAGACGCCAACCGAAATCCAGGCCACAGGCAATAATTATTAAACCGGAGAACGGCATATCTTATGCCCAGTTGCTCAGCAGGATGACAAGAAGGGAAGATGGCCGACTTAACAGCGTCAGAGACAGCGTTAGACGGGCTAGAAAGACCGCAAATGGCGAACTCCTGCTGGAGATAAATCGCACAAGTAATACAAGCCACCTCAAGGAGGAGATACTTCAAGTATGGGGACCAGTCAGAATGGTTCGTGCAGTGGGTGACGTAGCTCAAGTTGAACTGCGCGATCTCGATTGCCTGGCAACAGCGGCTGACGTCATCGCGGCAATTGAATCCAAAATTGGCGACGATGCCCATATTTCAGTAAAGTCTCTAAGATCATCTTTTGCAGATACACAGACGGCAATAGTTTGTCTATCCCAGGATGGGGCGGCTGAGCTCCTCAAAACAAAGGCAATACGCGTCGGCTGGTCAAGCTGCCGTATAAGAGCAAGAAACGGTCTGCAGAGATGCTATCGCTGTCCTGGGGCCATTACTATGGAATGTAATGTACGATGGTATCTTATGCATGCAACTACCAAGTGGCGCACGCATGGTAGGATTTGCAGATGATGTTGTGGTAGTCGTGGTAGTAGCTAAACACTCAGTGGCAAACCAAGACAAGGCTAGACAAGTAAGCTTGGCCGAAGCGCTGGGAATCATCGCAAAATGGAAGATGGACCTTCTGACTCATCCCGGACTCATACAGGACGGGCCTAAGCTGCCCGCCAGAGTCCTGCGAAGCAATGCAGCCAAGCAGTCCCGCAGAATTCTATGGCATACTATACTTCTATACTCCCATATATACTTTCTCTTCTTTTTTCTCAACCTACTAGCAACTTTGTCATTTTTTGTTATTCCTTAGTAACTTTTTCCAAATAAACGAATGAAAAAAAAAACATGATAGTGTGAAAGAGGAAAGTTTTTACCACAAGTTAGGTGGCCCGCGTACCTAAAAATACAAAACCGTGATTAGAAAGAGCCTTTGGGGACAGCAAAACATACCCCTGTACTGCTGGGACTTCGCATCGGCCCGGACGCAACCACAAACCTTGTTTCTTGCTGGAGTTGGCCCGCCCAGGTTCCTTGGCAAGGGGGTGTGGGATAGGAGTTAAGCACCGAATTTTTTTGGCGCCTCTCTTGGATTCCTGCCTGTGTGGGTGCGCAACTATAAAAAAAAAATTTGTTCAATCCACTCCACTACTTGTTGTTGCAAGAAATGTTCTTCCTCTTATCATCGTCAGCTGACTTAAGTCAGTATTGATCATTGGAAAAAATCAAGAGGACCCCTGCCACAAGCTCTGCAGGTGTACTTTCAAATTCAAATAATTCTAACCGTCTTAACTCTATAGGCAGTTACTTTTAGGTTTGAAATTAAAAAAAGGGAAAAGCAATTAAAAAAATAAATTTGTAGCATCCATGGTTCATCGTTTAAATGGCGTGGATGCAGACAAAGCAGCAGAAGAGGCGATCTTTGGTACGCACTCTCGGCTGAGAGAGTCTCCAATGTCGCTGATTGCTCCTGCAAGCGGAACGCAAAAAGGTCGGCTAATAGTTCAGAGGAGGCATCCGGAAACGATGAAAGCCTCTTGATGACGGAAATTGTGAAAATGGCAAAAATACGTTTGTTAAGAAAGAAGACGAAAAACCACCGGTGCGTCATGTAAATATGAACATCAAACAGGCAATCAGCCGCATGAAAGGGCTCCATTAATCGCTCTGTCTAAAGCTGCTAGCTTGTGAGTTCTCAAAACAAGTGAACAAAATAAGCGCAGCAACTCAGACCAAGTCCGATGTTAAAGTCTTAGGCAATAAACAAGAAAAAAACATCGTTTAGAAGACAAACCCTGGCGATAGTCCAAAACGACACCAAGAAGAGGCGGAGGCTCAGCGAAAAACTCCTCCAAAGCGACAAAGAAATGGAGAGAAATCAAAGCCGTCGTATGCAGAACCGATGGGGCAACAATTGTTACTCTCCCAGTACAGCTCTGAAGCAAACAAACATGCAAGGAATGATGCCTTTAAGTGGCAACAGGTACTCAACAAAAACCAAAAGAAATCGAGGGATCGAAAAGGAAGACCGGAGACCATCTTGATCAAATGCCAGGAAGGGTATTCCTATGCCCAGATCCTCGGCATGGTCACAAGAAGAGAGGACGGTAATCACAAGACTTACTGGAGCAAACGGTATGAAAGCTAAAGATCGACATAGCAATACTAAACGAGCCCTACCGAAGTCGCGTAGGAAACTCATGGGTCTACGATGCAACGGGGAAGGCGGCCATATGGAACTGTGGAAGGAATGCACCATCACCAATACAAATGCAATACTCCTCTAACGGCTTTGTGCGAGCCAAATTTAAAGATACATGACTATAGCCAAATGGCACTGATCGGCCTGCCACGGATGCTAGAGGAAAGCAAAATATAGAGTAGCTGGCGATTTCAACTCCTGGTCAGACGAATGGGGCACTAGCCAAACGAACACTAGGGGTCGCACCTTACTAAAGGCTCTTACAACGCTAGACCTTATGGTGCTGAATTCAGGTTCGGAGCTCAACTTCCAAAGAGCCGGGTATGGCTCAGTAATTAACATCACATTCGCAAGCAGAAACTTATCTCACTCAACCAAATGGGAGCTTAGCAAACACTACACAGCAAGCGACCACAACGCCATTATTTGCACAATAGGCAATGATTCGACACGAAGAATAGCTCCACCGCAAAGATGCAAACAATACAAAATAGACTCTCTCGATCCAGTACATTTGAGATCGGCCTTAACGATCCCACCTCTAATAGGGGATGCGAACAATTATGCCAAGCAGATATATAAGGCAGTGGCAGCAGCTTGCGACACCGGGGTGCAGACCCGCAGGAGCCCAACCCGCCACCATCAAGCAGCATATTGGTGGAACATTTCAATATCGGAGGCAAGGAAAAAGTGCCTTAAAGCTGGAAGATGCTACCGAAGAGATTTTTCAGCGATTCAGTTGCAATATGAGTGCAGACGAAAGGAGTTAAAAAAAAGCAATAAAGGAATGCAAAAGAAAATCCTTTCTAGAACTCTGCGACGCAGCAGAACATGATATCTGGGGGAAAGCATTTAAATTGGTGACCAAAAAAACTCAAAGCTAACAAGCCGGTTGTTCCAGAAGAAGATCAACTAAAAAACTTCGTGGAAACTTTGTTCCCTAATACATCTTCAGTAGACTCAAAGAAAGCAATACATCAACCCTATGCAAAGGATGAATATGTTACCGTAGAGGAAGTGCTTTTAGCCGCAACAAATATGCGGGACCATAAACCGCCTGGCCCTGACGAGGTACCAAATAAAGCTTTAAAACTCGCTGTTTTCATCTGTCCAGATAAATTTGCAGAAGTTTTTAACAAATGCATGGCCGAATGTTCCTTTCCCAATTGCTGGAAAATCCAAGATCTGGTACTTCTCCCTAAACCAAACAAGCCCGCAGAAGACCCTTCAATGGCAAAATTTTTTGAAAAGATAGTAGCCGCACGATTATAATGGGCAATCAAGCAGGCGGGTGATCTAGCACCCTGCAATTCGGATTCCGCAAAAAAAAGTCATCTATTGATGCATTGCAAATCGTTGTGGATATAGCTACCAAAGCCACCGAGGGACAACGACGGAAAGGAGGAAGCAAAAAATATTGTCTGATCACCACACTAGCGGTCATGGATGAGTGCATCAGATCATACCTGCATCGCTTCGGACATGAAAGCAGTTTTGAGTGCACATTGTGCCCAAACGGAGGCATAGAAGATGCAGAGCATGTACTAATCCAATGCCCGAGGTTCACTAAAGAACGACAGAGTCTGGATGCAACCGTGGGCGAGAAAATGGGAGTCGGAAATCTGATAAAGATGATGTTGAATAAGAAGGAGAGCTGGTCAGCGGTTTGCAAATATGCAGCCATTATAACCAATGCACTTCGCGAAGTCGAAAAAACACGAAAAATAGGAGGGGCGACGCAATAACCCCCGTTAGCACCGCAGTTCCCTTATGATACAACACCACTCTTTTTATTCCCTTTCCTTTCTGTATTGTCCAAGTATTAAAACCTGTACCTTTCCTATCTAATACTGTTTTATATATTGTATATACATATGTTGTATATATGTATTAATAAATGAATTAAAAAAAACTAACAAACA
>JAECWY010000497.1:0-14049 GCA_018151275.1 Drosophila prosaltans
ATAGGGATATCGAAATCGATATGGATATCGAAATCCATAGGGATACCGAAATCGATATGGATATCAAAATTCAAAGGGATACCGAAATCGATAAAGATATCGAAATCCAAAGGGATATCGAAATCCATAGGTATCGAAATCCATAGGGATATCGAAATCGAAATGGGATACCGAAACCCATACCCAGGATATCGAAATCCATATGGATATCGAAATCGATATGATATCGAAATCGATATGGATATGAATTGTGGGATATCGAAATCCATAGGGATATCGAAATCGATATGGATATCGAAATCCATAGGGATACCGAAATCGATATGGATATCGAAATCCATAGGGATACCGAAATCGATAAAGATATCGAAATCCAAAGGGATATCGAAATCCATAGGGATATCGAAATCCATAGGGATATCGAAATCCATAGGGATATCGAAATCCATAGGGATATCGAAATCGATATGGATATCGAAATCCATATGGATATCGAAATCCATAGGGATACCGAAATCGATATGGATATCGAAATCCATAGGGATATCGAAATCCATAGAGATATCGAAATCCATAGGGATACCGAAATCCATAGGATATCGAAATCCATAGGGATATCGAAATCCAAAGGGATATCGAAATCGATATGGATATCGAAATCCATAGGGATATCGAAATCCATAGGGATATCGAAATCGATATGGATATCGAAATCCATAGGGATATCGAAATCGATATGGATACCGAAATCGATAAGGATATCGAAATCCATAGGGATATCGAAATCGATATGGATATCGAAATCCATAGGGATGAGTCGAAATCGATATGGATATCGAAATCCATAGGGATATCAGGGCTACCGAAATCGATAGGGATATCGAAATCGACAGGGATATCGAAAACGGATAAAATCGATATGGATACCGAAATCGATATGGATATCGAAACCCATAGGGATATCGAAATCCATATGGATATCGAAACCCATAGGGATATCGAAATCGATATGGATATCGAAATCCATAGGGATATCGAAATCGATATGGATATCGAAATCCATAGGGATATCGAAATCGATAAGGATATCGAAATCCATAGGGATATCGAAATCGATATGGATATCGAAATCCATAGGGATACCGAAATCTATATGGATATCGAAACCCATAGGGATATCGAAATCGATATGGATATCGAAATCGATATGGATATCGAAATCCATACGGATATCGAAATCGATATGGATATCGAAATCCATAGGGATATCGAAATCGATATGGATATCGAAATCCATAGGGATATCGAAATCAATATGGATATCGAAATCGATAGGGATATCGAAATCCATAGGGATATCGAAATCCATAGGGATATCGAAATCCATATGGATATCGAAATCCATATGGATATCGAAATCCATATGGATATCGAAATCCATATGGATATCGAAATCTATAGGGATATCGAAATCCATATGGATACCGAAATCCATATGGATATCGAAATCGATATGGATATCGAAATCCATAGGGATACCGAAATCGATATGGATATCGAAATCCAAAGGGATACCGAAATCGATATAGGATATCGAAATCCATAGGGATATCGAAATCGATATGGATATCGAAATCGATATGGATATCGAAATCCATAGGGATATCGAAATCGATACGGATATCGAAATCCATAGGATATCGAAATCCATAGAGATATCGAAATCCATAGGGATATCGAAATCCATAGGGATATCGAAATCCATAGGGATATCGAAATCCATAGGGATATCGAAATCATAGGGATATCGAAATCCATAGGGATATCGAAATCCATATGGATATCGAAATCGATATGGATATCGAAATCCATACGGATATCGAAATCCATAGGGATACCGAAATCGATATGGATATCGAAATCCATACGGATATCGAAATCCATAGGGATATCGAAATCCATAGGGATATCGAAATCCATAGGGATATCGAAATCCATATGGATACCAAAATCTATATGGATATCGAAACCCAAAGGGATATCGAAATCGATAGGGATATCGAAATCCATAGGGATATCGAAATCGATACGGATATCGAAATCCATAGGGATACCGAAATCCATAGGGATATCGAAATCCATAGATATGGATATCGAAATCGATATGGATATCGAAATCCATAGGGATATCGAAATCCATAGGGATATCGAAATCCATAGGGATATCGAAATCGATATTGACATTGAAATTCGATATTGATATCGAAATCCATATAGATATCGAAAATCCATAGGGATATCGAAATCGATAGGGACATCGAAATCCATAGGGATATCGAAATCGATATGGATATCGAAATCCATATGGATATCGAAATCTATATGGATATCGAAATCCATAGGGATATCGAAATCGATATGGATATCGAAATCCATAAGGGATATCGAAATCGATAGGGATATCGAAATCCATAGGGATATCGAAATCCATAGGAATATCGAAATCCATATGGATATCGAAATCGATATGGATATCGAAATCCATAGGGATATCGAAATCGATATGGATATCGAAATCCATAGGGATATCGAAATCGATATGGATATCGAAATCATAGGATACCGAAATCCATATGGATATCGAAATCCATAGGGATATCGAAATCGATATGGATATTGAAATCCATAGGGATATCGAAATCGATATGGATATCGAAATCCATAGGAATATCGAAATCGATATGGATATCGAAATCCATAGGGATATCGAAATCCATAGGGATATCGAAATCCAAAGGGATATCGAAATCGATATGGATATCGAAATCCATAGGGATATCGAAATCGATATGGATACCGAAATCCATATGGATATCGAAATCGATATGGATATCGAAATCCATAGGGATATCGAAATCCATAAGGATATCGAAATCCATAGGGATATCGAAATCCATATGGATATCGAAATCGATAGGGATATCGAAATCCATAGGGATATCGAAATCCATAGGGATATCGAAATCGATATGGATATCGAAATCGATATGGATATCGAAATCCATAGGGATATCGAAATCCATATGGATATCGAAATCCATAAGGGATATCGAAATCCATAGGGATATCGAAATCGATATGGATATCGATCGAAATCCATATGGATATCGAAATCCATAGGGATATCGAAATCGATATGGATATCGAAATCCATAGGGATATCGAAATCCATAGGGATATCGAAATCGATATGGATATCGAAATCCATATGGATATCGAAATCGATAGGGATATCGAAATCGATATGGATATCGAAATACATAGGGATATCGAAATCGATATGGATATCGAAATCCATAGGGATATCGAAATCGATATGGATATCGAAATCCATAGGGATACCGAAATCGATATGGATATCGAAATCCATAGGGATACCGAAATCGATAAGGATATCGAAATCCATAGGGATATCGAAATCCATAGGGATATCGAAATCGATATGGATACCGAAATCCATAGGGATATCGAAATCGATATGGATATCGAAATCCATAGGGATATCGAAATCGATATGGATATCGAAATCCATATGGATATCGAAATCGATAGGGATATCGAAATCGATAAGGATATCGAAATCCATAGGGATATCGAAATCCATAGGGATATCGAAATCGATATGGATATCGAAATTCATATGGATATCGAAATCCATAGGGATATCGAAATCGATATGGATATCGAAATCCATAGGGATATCGAAATCCATAGGGATATCGAAATCCATAGGGATATCGAAATCGATATGGATATCGAAATCGATAGGGATATCGAAATCGATAGGGATATCGAAATCCATAGGGATATCGAAATCGATAGGGATATCGAAAATCGCATATGGATATCGAAATCGATA
This sequence comes from Drosophila prosaltans, assembly GCA_018151275.1. NCBI lineage: Eukaryota > Metazoa > Arthropoda > Insecta > Diptera > Drosophilidae > Drosophila > Drosophila prosaltans. Next base: position 3,920 of record JAECWY010000497.1, read on the forward strand.
GGGATATCGAAATCCATAGGATATCGAAATCCATAGGGATATCGAAATCGATATGGATATCGAAATCCATAGGGATATCGAAATCGATAGGGATATCGAAATCCATAGGGATATCGAAATCCATAGGGATATCGAAATCCATAGGGATATCGAAATCGATATGGATATCGAAATCCATAGGGATATCGAAATCGATATGGATATCGAAATCCATAGGGATATCGAAATCGATATGGATATCGAAATCCCATAGGATATCGAAATCCATATGGATATCGAAATCCATAGGGATATCGAAATCGATATGGATATCGAAATCCATAGGGATATCGAAATCGATATGGATATCGAAATTAATGGATCGAAATCGATATGGATATCGAAATCATAGGGATATCGAAATCGATAAGGATATCGAAATCCGATAGGGATATCGAAATCGATATGGATATCGAAATCCATAGGGATATCGAAATCCATAGGGATATCGAAATCCATATGGATATCGAAATCCATAGGGATATCGAAATCCATATGGATATCGAAATCCATAGGATATCGAAATCGATATGGATATCGAAATCCATAGGGATATCGAAATCGATATGGATGGATATCGAAATCCATAGGGATATCGAAATCCATAGGGATATCGAAATCCATATGGATATCGAAATCGATATGGATATCGAAATCCATAGGGATATCGAAATCGATAGGGATATCGAAATCGGATATCGAAATCCATAGGGATATCGAAATCCATAGGGATATCGAAATCGATATGGATATCGAAATCGATATGGATATCGAAATCGAAATCGATATGGATATCGAAATCCATAGGGATATCGAAATCGATATGGATATCGAAATCCATAGGGATATCGAAATCGATATGGATATCGAAATCCATAGGGATATCGAAATCCATATGGATATCGAAATCGATATGGATATCGAAATCCATAGGGATATCGAAATCCATATGGATATCGAAATCGATATAGGATATCGAAATCGATATGGATATCGAAATACGATATGGATATCGAAATCCATAGGGATATCGGAAATCGCATAGGGATATCGAAATCCATAGGGATATCGAAATCCATAGGGATATCGAAATCGATATGGATATCGAAATCCATAGGGATATCGAAATCGATATGGATACCGAAATCGATATGGATATCGAAATCCATAGGGATATCGAAATCCATAGGGATATCGAAATCCATATGGATATCGAAATCCATAGGGATATCGAAATCGATATGGATATCGAAATCCATTAGGGATATCGAAATCCATATGGATATCGAAATCCATATGGATATCGAAATCCCATATGGATATCGAAATCCATAGGGATATCGAAATCCATATGGATATCGAAATCCATATGGATATCGAAATCGATAGGGATATCGAAATCCATAGGGATATCGAAATCCATAGGATATCGAAATCCATAGGGATATCGAAATCCATAGGGATATCGAAATCGATATGGATACCGAAATCGATATGGATATCGAAATCCATAGGGATATCGAAATCCATAAGGATATCGAAATCGATAGGGATATCGAAATCCATAGGGATATCGAAATCCATAGGGATATCGAAATCCATAGGGATATCGAAATCGATATGGATATCGAAATCCATAGGGATATCGAAATCCATATGGATATCGAAATCCATAGGGATATCGAAATCGATATGGATATCGAAATCCATAGAGGATATCGAAATCGATAGGGATATCGAAATCCATAGGGATATCGAAATCCATAGGGATATCGAAATCCATAGGGATATCGAAATCAATAGGGATATCGAAATCCATAGGGATATCGAAATCGATAGGGATATCGAAATCCATATGGATATCGAAATCCATAGGGATATCGAAATCGATATGGATATCGAAATCCATAGGGATATCGAAATCGATAAGGATATCGAAATCCATATGGATATCGAAATCCATATGGATATCGAAATCCATATGGATATCGAAATCCATAGGGATATCGAAATCGATATGGATATCGAAATCCATAGGGATATCGAAATCCATAGAGATATCGAAATCCATAGGGATATCGAAATCCATAGGGATATCGAAATCGATATGGATATCGAAATCGATATGGATATCGAAATCCATAGGGATACCGAAATCGATAAAGATATCGAAATCCAAAGGGATATCGAAATCCATAGGGATATCGAAATCCATATGGATATCGAAATCCATAGGGATATCGAAATCGATATGGATATCGAAATCCATAGGGATATCGAAATCGATATGGATATCGAAATCCATAGGGATATCGAAATCCATATGGATATCGAAATCCATAGGGATATCGAAATCGATAGGGATATCGAAATCCATAGGGATATCGAAATCCATAGGGATATCGAAATCCATATGGATATCGAAATCCATAGGGATATCGAAATCCATATGGATATCGAAATCCATAGGGATATCGAAATCCATAGGGATATCGAAATCCATAGGGATATCGAAATCCATAGGGATATCGAAATCGATAGGGATATCGAAATCGATATGGATATCGAAATCCATAGGGATATCGAAATCCCATAGGGATATCGAAATCGATATGGGATATCGAAATCGATATGGATATCGAAATCCATAGGGATATCGAAATCGATATGGATATCGAAATCCATAGGGATATCGAAATCCATATGGATATCGAAATCCATAGGGATATCGAAATCGATATGGATATCGAAAATCATAGGATATCGAAATCCATATGGATATCGAAATCCATAGGGATATCGAAATCCATATGGATATCGAAATCCATAGGGATATCGAAATCCATAGGGATATCGAAATCCATAGGGATATCGAAATCCATAGGGATATCGAAATCGATATGGATATCGAAATCGATATAGGGATATCGAAATCGATATGGATATCGAAATCCATAGGGATATCGAAATCCATAGGGATATCGAAATCGATAGGGATATCGAAATCCATAGGGATATCGAAATCCATAGGGATATCGAAATCGATATGGATATCGAAATCCATAGGGATATCGAAATCGATATGGATATCGAAATCCATAGGGATATCGAAATCGATATGGATATCGAAATCCATAGGGATATCGAAATCCATAGGGATATCGAAATCGATATGGATATCGAAATCCATAGGGATATCGAAATCCATAGGGATATCGAAATCCATAGGGATATCGAAATCGATAGGGATATCGAAATCCATATGGATATCGAAATCCATAGGGATATCGAAATCCATAGGGATATCGAAATCCATAGGGATATCGAAATCGATATGGATATCGAAATCCATAGGGATATCGAAATCGATATGGATATCGAAATCCTAGGGATATCGAAATGGATATCGAAATCCATAGGGATATCGAAATCCATATGGATATCGAAATCCATAGGGATATCGAAATCGATATGGATATCGAAATCCATAGGGATATCGAAATCGATATGGATATCGAAATCCATAGGGATATCGAAATCGATATGGATATCGAAATCCCATAGGGATATCGAAATCGATATGGATATCGAAATCCATATGGATATCGAAATCCATAGGGATATCGAAATCCATAGGGATATCGAAATCCATAGGGGATATCGAAATCGGGATATCGAAATCGATATGGATATCGAAATCGATATGGATATCGAAATCGATATGGATATCGAAATCCATAGGGATATCGAAATCCATAGGGATATCGAAATCCATAGGGATATCGAAATCGATATGGATATCGAAATCGATAGGGATATCGAAATCGATATGGATATCGAAATCCATAGGGATATCGAAATCGATATGGATATCGAAATCCATAGGGATATCGAAATCCATAGGGATATCGAAATCCATAGGGATATCGAAATCCATAGGGATATCGAAATCCATATGGATATCGAAATCGGATATCGATATGGATATCGAAATCCATATGGATATCGAAATCCATAGGGATATCGAAATCGATATGGATATCGAAATCCATAGGGATATCGAAATCGATATGGATATCGAAATCCATAGGGATATCGAAATCCATAGGGATATCGAAATCGATATGGATATCGAAATCCATAGGGATATCGAAATCCATAGGGATATCGAAATCGATATGGATATCGAAATCCATAGGGATATCGAAATCCATAGGGATATCGAAATCCATAGGGATATCGAAATCCATATGGATATCGAAATCCATAGGGATATCGAAATCGATATGGATATCGAAATCCATATGGATATCGAAATCATACCGAAATCCATATGGATATCGAAATCCGTATGGATATCGAAATCCATAGGGATATAATAGGGATATCGAAAATCGATATCGAAATCCATAGGGTACCGAAATCGAAATCCAGGATATCGAAATCCCAAGGGATATCGAAATCCATAGGGATATCGAAATCCATAGGGATATCCCGAAATCCATAGGGATATCGAAATCCATAGGGATATCGAAATCCATAGGGATATCGATATCGCATAGGTATCGAAATCCATAGGGTATATCGAGAATCCATAGGGATATCGAAATCCATTATGGATATCGAAATCCATGGATATACGAAATTGATATGATATTCGAAATCTTGATATCTTGGGGATATCGAAATCCATAGGGATATCGAAATCGATATGGATACCGAAATCACCTTAGGGATATCGAAATCCATATGGATATCGAAATCCATAGGGATATCGAAATCCTAGGGATATCGAAATCCATAGGGATGTCATAGGGATATCGAAATCGATATGGATATCGAAATCCATAGGAATATCGAAATCCGATATGGATATCGAAATCGATATGGATATCGAAATCGATATGGATATCAACCATGGTATCGAAATCCATAGGGATATCGAAATCCGATATGGATATCGAAATCGTATGGGATATCGAAATCCTTATGAATACCGAAATCCATAGGGATATCGAAATCGATATGGATATCGAAATATATGGTATCGAAATCCATAGGGATATCGAAATCATAGGGATATCGAAATCCATAGGGATATCGAAATCAATAGGGATATCGAAATCGATATGGATATCGAAATCCATAGGGATATCGAAATCCATAGGGATATCGAAATCCATATGGATATCGAAATCCATATGGATATCGAAATCCATAGGGATATCGAAATCCATAGGGATATCGAAATCGATATGGATATCGAAATCCATAGGGATATATCTATGGAAATCGATAGGGATATCGAAATCCCATATGGATATCGAAATCCATATGGATATCGAAATCCATAGGGATATCGAAATCCATAGGGATATCGAAATCCATAGGGATATCGAAATCCATAGGGATATCGAAATCCATAGGGATATCCGAAATCGATATGGATATCGAAATCCATATGGATATCGAAATCCATATGGATATCGAAATCGATATGGATATCGAAATCCATAGGGATATCGAAATCCATAGGGATATCGAAATCCATATGGATATCGAAATCCATATGGATATCGAAATCGATATGGATATCGAAATCCATAGGGATATCGAAATCCATAGGGATATCGAAATCCATAGGGATATCGAAATCGATATGGATATCGAAATCGATATGGATATCGAAATCCATAGGGATATCGAAATCCATAGGGATATCGAAATCCATAGGGATATCGAAATCCATATGGAAATCGAATATAGGGATATCGAAATCCATATGGATATCGAAATCCATAGGGATATCGAAATCCATATGGATATCGAAATCCATAGGGATATCGAAATCCATAGGGATATCGAAATCGATATGGATATCGAAATCGATATGGATATCGAAATCCATAGGGATATCGAAATCGATAGGTATCGAAATCCATAGGGATATCGAAATCGATATGGATATCGAATCCTGGGATATCGAAATCGATATGGATATCGAAATCCATAGGGATATCGAAATCGATATGGATATCGAAATCTATAGGGATATCGAAATCCATATGGATATCGAAATCCATAGGGATATCGAAATCGATAGGGATATCGAAATCCATAGGGATATCGAAATCCATAGGGATATCGAAATCCATAGGGATATCGAAATCCATAGGGATATCGAAATCGATATGGATATCGAAATCCATAGGGATATCGAAATCCATAGGGATATCGAAATCCATAGGGATATCGAAATCGATATGGATATCGAAATCCATAGGGATATCGAAATCGATATGGATATCGAAATCCATATGGATATCGAAATCCATAGGGATATCGAAATCCATAGGGATATCGAAATCCATATGGATATCGAAATCCATAGGGATATCGAAATCCGATATGGATATCGAAATCCATAGGGATATCGAAATCGATATGGATATCGAAATCCATAGGGATATCGAAATCGATATGGATATCGAAATCGATATGGATATCGAAATCCATAGGGATATCGAAATCGATATGGATATCGAAATCCATATGGATATCGAAATCGATATGGATATCGAAATCCATATGGATATCGAAATCGATATGGATATCGAAATCCATATGGATATCGAAATCCATAGGGATATCGAAATCGATATCGAAGGGATATCGAAATCCATAGGGATATCGAAATCCATAGGGATATCGAAATCCATATGGATATCGAAATCGATATGGATATCGAAATCCATAGGGATATCGAAATCGATATGGATATCGAAATCCATAGGGATATCGAAATCGATAAGGATATCGAAATCCATAGGGATATCGAAATCGATAAGGATATCGAAATCCATAGGGATATCGAAATCGATATGGATATCGAAATCGATATGGATATCGAAATCCATAGGGATATCGAAATCCATAGGGATATCGAAATCCATAGGGATATCGAAATCGATATGGATATCGAAATCCATATGGATATCGAAATCGATATGGATATCGAAATCCATAGGGATATCGAAATCCATATGGATATCGAAATCCATAGGGATATCGAAATCGATATGGATATCGAAATCCGATATGGATATCGAAATCGATAGGGATATCGAAATCGATATGGATATCGAAATCCATAGGGATATCGAAATCCATAGGGATATCGAAATCGATATGGATATCGAAATCCATAGGGATATCGAAATCCATAGGGATATCGAAATCCATAGGGATATCGAAATCGATATGGATATCGAAATCCATATGGATATCGAAATCCATATGGATATCGAAATCCGATATGGATATCGAAATCCCATATGGATATCGAAATCCATAGGGATATCGAAATCGATATGGATATCGAAATCCATAGGGATATCGAAATCGATATGGATATCGAAATCCATAGGGATATCGAAATCGATATGGATATCGAAATCCATAGGGATATCGAAATCCATAGGGATATCGAAATCCATATGGATATCGAAATCCATATGGATATCGAAATCCATAGGGATATCGAAATCGATATGGATATCGAAATCCATAGGGATATCGAAATCCATAGGGATATCGAAATCGATATGGATATCGAAATCCATAGGGATATCGAAATTCGATATGGATATCGAAATCGATATGGATATCGAAATCCATATGGATATCGAAATCCATAGGGATATCGAAATCCGATATGGATATCGAAATCCATAGGGATATCGAAATCCATATGGATATCGAAATCCATAGGGATATCGAAATCCATAGGGATATCGAAATCGATATGGATATCGAAATCGATATGGATATCGAAATCCATAGGGATATCGAAATCCATATGGATATCGAAATCCATAGGGATATCGAAATCCATAGGGATATCGAAATCCATAGGGATATCGAAATCCATATGGATATCGAAATCCATAGGGATATCGAAATCCATATGGATATCGAAATCCATAGGGATATCGAAATCCATAGGGATATCGAAATCCATAGGGATATCGAAATCCATAGGGATATCGAAATCCATAGGGATATCGAAATCCATAGGGATATCGAAATCCATAGGGATATCGAAATCCATAGGGATATCGAAATCCATAGGGATACCGAAATCGATATGGATATCGAAATCCATAGGAATATCGAAATCCATAGGGATATCGAAATCCCGCCAGGGATATCAAAATCGATATGGATATCGAAATCCATAGGGATATCGAGAATCGATATGGATATCCGAAATCCATAGGGAATATCGAAAATCCATAGGGATACCCAAATCGATATGAATATCGAAATCGTATGAATATCGAAATCCATAGGGATATCGAAATCGATATTCGAAATCGATATGGATATCGAAATCCCATAGGGATATCGAAATCCATATGGATATCGAAATCCATAGGGATATCGAAATCGATATGGATATCGAAATCCATAGGGATATCGAAATCCATAGGGATATCGAAATCGATATGGATATCGAAATCCATAGGGATATCGAAATCCATAGGGATATCGAAATCCAAAGGGATATCGAAATCCAAAGGGATATCGAAATCCATAGGGATATCGAAATCCATAGGGATATCGAAATCGATATGGATATCGAAATCCATAGGGATATCGAAATCGATATGGGATATCGAAATCCATAGGGATATCGAAATCCATATGGATATCGATATCGAAATCCATAGGGATATCGTGGATATCGAAATCGATAGGGATATCGAAATCCATATGGATATCGAAATCCCATAGGGATATCGAAATCCATATGGATATCGAAATCCCATAGGGATATCGAAATCAAATAGGATACCATATGGATATCCGAAATCCCATAGGGATATCGAAATCCATAGGGATATCGAAATCGATATGGATATCGAAATCCATAGGAATATCGAAATCGATATGGATATCGAAATCCATTAGGGATATCGAAATCCATAGGGATATCCGAAATCCATATGGATATCGAAATCGATATCGGATATCGAAATCCATCGGGATATCCGAAATCCATATGGATATCGAAATCCATAAGGATATCGAAATCGATATGGATATCCGAAATCCCATAGGGATATCGAAATCGATATGAATATTTGAAATCCATAGGGATATCCCGAAATCCGTATGGATATCGAAATCGATATGGATATCGAAATCCATATGGATATCGAAATCCATATGGATATCGAAATCCATATGGATATCGAAATCGATATGGATATCGAAATCCATAGGGATATCGAAATCGATATGGATATCGAAATCCATAGGGATATCGAAATCCATAGGGATATCGAAATCCTAAGGATATCGAAATCGATATGGATATCGAAATCCATAGGGATATCGAAATCCATAAGGATATCGAAATCCATATGGATATCGAAATCCATAGGGATATCGAAATCGATATGGATATCGAAATCCATATGGATATCGAAATCGATAGGGATATCGAAATCGATATGGATATCGAAATCCATAGGGATATCGAAATCCATATGGATATCGAAATCCATAGGGATATCGAAATCGATATGGATATCGAAATCCATAGGGATATCGAAATCGATATGGATATCGAAATCCATAGGGATATCGAAATCCTTAGGGATATCGAAATCGATATGGATATCGAAATCCTTATGGATATCGAAATCCATAGGGATATCGAAATCCATATGGATACCGAAATCCATAGGGATATCGAAATCCATAGGGATATCGAAATCCATAGGGATATCGAAATCCATAGGGATATCGAAATCCATAGGGATACCGAAATCGATATGGATATCGAAATCCATATGGATATCGAAATCCATAGGGATATCGAAATCCATAGGGATATCGAAATCCATAGGGATATCGAAATCCATAGGGATATCGAAATCCATAGGGATATCGAGAATCCATATGGATATCGAAATCCATTTGGATATCGAAATCGAAATCCATAGGGATATCGAAATCCATATGGATATCTGAAATCCATATGGATATCGAAATCCCATAGGGATATCGAAATCGATATGGAT
>JAECWY010000498.1:0-19167 GCA_018151275.1 Drosophila prosaltans
GACACGGATCTCACTGAATTCTTCAAACCTGTTTGTATTTTTTGCAGGTCGTTTTACTCCATTCTCTTCCTAAAAGGTTTTCGCGTCGCTGCACTAGCCATCGAAGTTGTGAAACCGAACGAACCGTAACGTAAAGAAACGCCTCACGGACTACTGGAATAAATTTTTATACCCTGTACCCATAGGGTAAAAGGGTATATTAAAGTCGCTAAAATGTATGTAACAGGCAGAAGGAAGCATTTGCGACCCCATAAAGTATATATATTCTTGATCAGCATCACCAGCCGAGTTGATTGAGTGAGACATGTCTGTCTGTCCGTCCGTCTGTCCGTCTGTTCGTCCGTCCGTATGAACACCTAGATCTCTGAGACTATAAAGCTAGAGCCACCAAATTTGGTGTGAACATGCGTCTAATGCATACACAGGTCAAGTTTCGTTTCAAATTTTTGCCACGCCCACTTCCGCCCCCGCAAATCGCGAAAACGTATTACTAGAGCTGTATTAAATATATCGTATTCTTACTTGGCACACCTAATTATATACCCAAACTGGACCAGCTCACCAAATTTTGTCCAAATCGGACAATAAAAATCGAAGATAAAGCTATATGAGTTTTGCACTGAATTGCCAAGGCGACATTGGCTGGAGAGAGTGAGCGAGACAGCATGCGTTTGCTGTTGCTGCATGTTAAAGAGAATTTTGCATGAAATTGATGACGATTTTGAGGATATTTTATTTTATTTAATATAACTAGTTGGTACAGGGTATACTCAATGTCGGCAGGGACGACTTGCTTGCTTCATTTTTTTAGAAGTTGCACTGTTCTAGTCTCTTCTAAAGGAATAGTCAGTCTACCTAATAGTATGGCAATATCGTCGTAGAACACATCGAAAGGTTCTCCAACTTGTTAATTACGGGAATGTATTTCTTCTAAAATAAGGCCATCGTCCTTATTATCGTGGTATTGGCTTTTTAAGCTGTCCCAAAATTCTGCCCACTCCACAATGGGTGTAATCTTTCTGTACCTCCAGTACCATTCTTTTGGCTTTGTCTGACAAAAAATGCCAATTTTTGAACCACGGAAAGTCGCCATTTTGACTATCTAAAGTTAAAGCCCAAATTCTTGTACTGTGGGACCTTTTCCCCCTTCTTTAGCCTGTTTTGGTTTTGGAAAAATTTTTGTTTTTGGGAAGGAATATTTTCCCTTTCACCATAAGGTCACTTTCTATGAAAGAAGTGTCCGCATTTCGTCGATGCCATTTTCTGTTTTTCAAAAAGTAGTTGCTTACAGATACTACATCTCGATTCGGATGGAAAAGCATTTTGTGAAGGATCCTGAGATTCTTCAAAACTATGCTCTACAGGAATTTTGATTGTTTAAGATTTTTTTCAAAATATTTACAGAAATAATTTTGTCCCATAAGGTTAGATATAAATTTGGTAAACAAGTTTCAAAAATATTCACATATTACTTCTTTGGGATCAGCAAGGTGAATAAAATAAAATGACGTGTTTTCGAGTGTTCTAAAAGGGAGTACCATGGTCCGAAAGTCTAACTGCTTCGGATCGTTGACTTGGCTGGTCTCAGGAAGAATAGAGAAAGAAAAGAATAGATCAAAATTCCTTTACTATCGTTATGCTAAGAAATTCTTAATTGGCATACAATTTAGTATGTATTGCCGATAAGGGATTTGTAAGTCATTTGAAGCTCAATTCTAAGAATCATATTCAATATGACATCTGGGGTAACTGTGTAATAATTATTACATGGCAAAATTCATCTCAAACGATCACAATTGTAATGCGAAGATAAAGCTTCAAAAGTAAACAAAACAGAAAAATTTATAAGTGAGTTAAAAGAATCAAGTAAGATACTACTGAATGCCTTCCAAGTGGATGACATTTCGAACTAGCGTCAAAAGATATAATTCCTAACTAGGGTATCCGATAGCTATTTACTAACTTACCAAAATTCAAATTTTGAATAACGATTTACGAAAAAAATTAAATAAATAAAGTTATAATATATGAAAAATATCAACATATGGTAATTCCGAGTGGTCACAGCATTGCCCTCAATATGAATTTTTTTAAAGTAGTGGAAAAAATTTAAAGAATTAAAAGAATGATGAAAAAGAAAAGGACTCCTAAAGAGAAAGTTAGCTCAACCAAAAAGAAAAACCTAATCTAATTCAGGTCATATAAAAATATGTACCTTCCTAAACTAAAATATGTAATTTCCTAATTTGGTATTGCCCCACGTGGGGCGCCATTAAAAATTAAAAATTTAAATTAAAGAAATTTAAAAGGTTAAATTTAAGAATGCTTAGAGGGACATAATATTATTTGATTATCAATTAAATGTGGAATTTTAATTATGCATGTTACCTATAAAAACTTTCAAATCCCATAAATCCGAAAATAATTAAGTTTGAATTTGAAAATGATCAAATTTGTGTTTTCTTAACTTATAATAGTTATTTGTTTACGATCATATGTTCGATATTTGTTTACGAGCATATGTAGTATATATGATATAGTATATATGATCGTTTGGCTTTGTTTTCATATTTTTTTCTCTTCGCTCTTCAGCTTTTGCAACGTTTGGTTCTCTCTCGTTTTTGTGAGCGTTATGTTTGTTCATATGCATGTAGGAAATGAAGTGTCAGGCGGGCATAATTATGGCAATCGTGCAGTAGCTAATGAGCGAGATAGAACTACACGCAGCGGCCCTACCTATCTGGTCGACTCTCATTGTGAAGCGTCTCGCCTCGATCACATCGCACACCCAAAATCCACGCAAGCGCCAAAAATAATTAAAATAAATGTATTCTTAACACAAAGAACCATTGTTAATAAACAAGACTATATAAGGAAATCACATCCTTAAATAATATTTGAAATAAATAAACAGGGATAAAGTAAAATCCCACAATTTGGGGGCTCAACCGAGATATCTGGCCCAAGACATTTAGTGAAATTTGTGTGTGTGTGAAGTTCGCAAGTGAACAGAAATTGTTGAAATTGCATGCATTAACGTGTAATACATATACAAAATCAAGGTTGTTGGCGAACGAATTTCACAAAAAGCAACCACTACAAGTTCAAAAAGAAGTGGAAGTTGGTGTGAAAGTACGAGAGGCGACGAGTGGACAGTGAGACGGTGAGCGAGCGGGCGACGCAAGTAGAACGTCACTAAGAATTTTGGCGCCGTTTAGGCAAAAGTCGGCGACTGAAGTTGAAAGCGGCTCGAGAACGGTGGTGACTCGAGAGAAAAAGGAGAAGCAGACAGACGGAGAGAGCAGACAGCAGGCACTAAGTTGATGATAACCAGTGTTCACTGTGGAAGCAGACAGACGGAGAGAGCAGACAGCAGGCACTAAGTTGATGATAACCAGTGTTTACTGTGGAAGCAGACAGACGGAGAGAGCAGACAGCAGGCACTAAGTTGATGATAACCAGTGTTTACTGTGGAAGCAGACAGACGGAGAGAGCAGACAGCAGGCACTAAGTTGATGATAACCAGTGTTTACTGTGGAAGCAGACAGACGGAGAGAGCAGACAGCAGGCACTAAGTTGATGATAACCAGTGTTTACTGTGGAAGCAGACAGACGGAGAGAGCAGACAGCAGGCACTAAGTTGATGATAACCAGTGTTTACTGTTGAAGCAGACAAAGAGAGCGGACGACACAAACCGTTGCAAGAAGCAGACGACAACGAAAAGTCCAAACGAGCAGGCAGCAGACACGAAGTTGAGATAATTGGTGCAGAAGCAGACAAAGAGAGACCAAAAGAACGAGTGGAAAACAGCAGAGCGAGTAGCGACAGCAGAGCGAGTGGCAACAGAGAGCGAACTGAACATCTATAAGAAGGCTGAGTAAGTTGCTACAGCGATATTAAGCGGTTCCATAGAGCAGGACGACTATAGTTGGGTGAGCTGTTTAATTATTGTCTTGAGCGTGAGACTTTGCTTGCACGACGAAACCAGACCGGTGGCAGAAATACTGACGAAATTGATGCGAGCTGCAGAGAGCACATTTCTAAGAATCGTCCGAACTTAATCATAACCTACAACAATTTGTCCTACATTAACATAGTGTGTAAAACTTGCTAAGTCGTAACAAATTTGATTGATTGATACTAACTATACATTAATATAGCAAACTTGTTAAGCAATATACCTGTAATTGTGTGAAATGGATCGAGGTGAGATTCTAACTTTGCGTATTGAGGAGTTGCGCATTAAATTGAGAGAGTTAGGGCTAGAGACTACAGGCCTTAAAGCAGAGCTGCAATCACGTCTACTCGCTCATTACGATCTTATAGAAACTGAAAATGACGGGCAGGAGGCAGATTTCGCGTCGGCTAGAACAATTCGAGAAGTCCCGAACACAGATGGGCAAAGGTCTTGGTTCACAGTAAAAGATGTGGAGGGAAGCGTTTCCGAGTTTTGCGGTTTAGGTTCGATTGATGTTGTACAATGGACTAGGGAACTAGAAGAATGCGCTTTAACCGTACAGTGGAGTCAGTTACAGCTTTTTGTGTATGCAAAACAATTGTTAAAGGGAGCTGCATTGTCGTTTATACGTAGTAAGAGAGATATTTGTAGTTGGGAGTCCCTGAAAGTAGCTTTGAAAAACGAATTCAGAGTAAAGGTTTCATCAGCCGAAGTTCATAGAAGACTAAGCAATCGACAGCTGAAGAGAGGTGAAAATCTGTATGAGTTTTTGTATTCATTAATGGAAATCGCAAAAGCCGATCGATTTGGAGGACGAAAGTTTAATCGAGTATTTCGTAGAAGGCATACCCAGAACAGTGGATGCGTTGAAAGTTCAAATAGAAACTTACTTAAAATCCTATGATCCTAGGAAGTCGTCAAAGAAAACAACATTGGAGTCATCTCTTCACAAGCAAGGTAGAGATAATAGAGAGAAAAGTTCAATAACAAAAGGTGATCGCAAATGTTTTAAGTGTGGTGATCCTTCACACATGATGAGAGACTGTAACGAGAAATCGTTTACTTGTTTTAAATGTGGCAAAACAGGCCATCGCTCATTTGAATGTAAGGGAGAAGATACCACCAAAGTTGAAAGCACCAATGTTGTAGATGATAAATTAGTAAAAGCATCAGGTAAATTTACTGATTCGGGTTTAGAGTTGAAAGAAGTAACTTATAAGACGATTAAGTTCAACGGTCTAATTGATACAGGAGCAAATTTGAGTCTCATACGTAAAAGCGTGTTTGTCGAACTTGGAATTAAGTCATTAACAGGATATTCGAAGAGCCTTACAGGCATTGGTGGAAGTCATGTAATGACTTTTGGTAGTTTTAGCATAAGCGTCAAGATAGATGGCATTGAGATGGTAGTCGAGTTTCATATCGTTCCTGATGAAGACATGGCATATGAGGCAATTTTGGGTAGAACCATATTAGATCACGTCGATTTGGTTGTTACAAAGAAAGGTACAAAGTTTGTGAGCATCAAGAGAAAAGAATCTCTGTGTAAAGCGAATAAATCTTGTGCTGAGTTGTTTAAGGAATTTGAGAGTATGTGTATGCACAGTGCAGAACAGAATAAAGTGGAAATCAAGAGTGACTTGTCACATATCAGTGCAGAAATCGCTAGTGAAGTTAAGAAGTTGATTAAAAGTTACAAACCTATTAGAAATACAAACACTCCTATAGAAATGAAGATAGTACTAACGGATGAGTTGCTCGTTTATCAGCATCCAAGGCGTCTAGCAGAGTCTGATCAGAAAATTGTTGATAGTACGGTACAAGAATGGTTGGAGGAGAAGATAATAAGGCCAAGTTTTTCCGAATATGCTTCGCCTGTTGTACTTGTAACAAAGAAGAATGGGAAAAAGCGTCTGTGCTGCGATTACAGAAAGCTAAATGAGAAAGTGGTCCGAGATAATTTTCCTATGCCACAGATGGATACTGTATTAGAAAAACTTCAAAGTGGGTTAGTTTATACTACTTTAGATCTAACAAACGGGTTTTTCCACGTTCCTGTTGAGGAAAAATCTCAGAAGTACACAGCATTCGTAACTCAGAATGGTCAGTATGAATTCCTATATGTACCATTCGGAATTTCCAACTCTCCAGCAGTTTTTACAAGATTTATAATGGCAGTAATGAGAGAATCGGTAAAGAATGGAGATGCAGTGGTGTACATGGACGATATAATTATACCAAGTGTTAGCGCGAATGATGGTCTAATTAAACTTAAAAGGGTGTTGAAGATAGCTGCGGGAAATGGGTTGAGAATAAACTGGGAGAAATGTCAGATACTGCAGAGTAAAGTAAATTTTTTGGGCTATATAGTTGAAAATGGAAGTATTAAGCCAAGTAAGGAGAAGACTGATGCCGTTTCAAGATTCCCCCATCCCACATGACAAGAAGTCAGTTCAACGATTTTTAGGGTTAACATCGTATTTCCGTAAATTTATCGAAGGATACGCAGTAACAGCTAAGCCCTTGACAGACATTTTGCGAAAAGACAACAAGTTTGAGTTTAAAGAATTGCAAATGATAGCGTTTGAACAATTAAAGTTAGCATTGATCAAAGGTCCCGTTTTAAAGTTATACAATCCTAAGCTAGAGACTGAGATTCACACTGATGCCTCGAAACACGGTTTCGGAGCTGCGCTTTTGCAGAAAGATTCAGAAGATGGTTTATTTCATCCGGTACAATATATGAGTCGGAAAACTAAACTAAATTTAAGATTGTTACAGATTGTAATGCGTTCACGATGACCATGAAAAAGAAAGAGGTTCCGTTGCGAGTAGCACGTTGGGCATTGTACCTTCAAGATTTTGATTATCAGATTGAACATCGTTCAGGTTCAAGGATGCGGCATGTGGATGCTTTGAGCCGTTTATCTTGTTTTCTGCTAACTGACACCATAACCCATAGATTGAGGGAAGCACAGTTGTCAGATGATTGGACTAAATTGATCAGGAGTTTAGTTCAGGAGAAGGGATACGAAGATTTTTACATTGAGAATGAAATATTGTTAAAAGACCCCAATCAAGAACTTATTGTCGTTCCCTCACAGATGGAAAGGGAAATAATACAGATTGCGCACAAACAAGGACATTTTGTAGCTAGGAAGACTCAGGATATCGTAGAAAAGTCGTATTATATTCCAAAATTAAAAGAAAAGGTAGTTCGTGTTGTTGAGTGTTGCGTGGAATGTCTTATTGTTAATGCCAAAACCGGTAAAAAGAAAGGATATTTGATGCCAATAAGCAAAGGAGATCAGCCATTGATGACATATTACATTGATCACGTTGGCCCGATGGAGGTCACAACAAAGCGTTACAATCATATACTTGTTATTGTCGATGGGTTCTCTAAGTTTGTATGGTTGTATCCGACTCGTGGAGCAGGAGTCGATGAAGTACTTAGTTGTCTTGAAAAGCAGGCCGCAATTTTTGGTAACCCGGTGAGGATAATTTCTGACAGGGGAGCAGCATTCACATCCAATGCGTTTAAGGAATATTGTGACAGACAGGATATACAGCATTTACTGATAGCAACAGGTGTACCCCGCGGCAACGGCCAAGTAGAAAGGATGCATAAGATAATAGTTCCAATGATTTCAAAGTTAAGCCAAGAGAATGAGGGAAATTGGTACAAGTATGTAGGTCGTGTGTAACAACTTGTTAATAATACTGCTCCAAGAAGTACAAGAGTTACACCTTTTAAGGTTTTGACAGGAATAGAGATGCGTAGTCCTGATGATCCTGAAATAAGAAAGCTGATAACCGATTCGTTAATAGAAGAATTAGACTGTGGTCGTGATGAGATTAGAGCGGAGGCTCGAAAGAATATTAATGAAATACAGCAGGAAATAAAAAGGACGTTTGAAAAAAACAGGAAATGGGAAAGAAAATACAATTTAAACGAGTTAGTGGCGATTAAACGTACCCAGTATGGGACAGGTCTAAAGTTGAGAGGTAAATACCTAGGACCATATAAAGTCACGAAGGTGAATAGGCACGGTCGATACGACGTTGAGAAAGTTGGCGATGGTGAAGGACCTTGTAAGACCTCAACAGTGGCTGAGTTCATGAAGCCTTGGCTAGGATCATTCGGGTCGAATGACTTGTCAGGACAGCCGATTGTAGGAAATGAAGTGTCAGGCGGGCATAATTATATCAATCGTGCAGTAGCTAATGAGCGAGATCGAACTACACGCAGCGGCCGTACCTATCTGGTCGACTCACTCATTGAAAAATAGAGAGAAGCGTTGATTCAAAAAGCACTCACTCGCAATCGTACTCTCGCCTCGATCACATCGCACACCCAAATTCAACGCTAAGGCCATAATAATTATAATAAATGTATTCTTAACACAAAGAACCATTGTTAATAAACAAGACTATATAAGGAAATCACATCCTTAAATAATATTTGAAATAAATAAACAGGGATAAAGTAAAATCCCACATGCATGCGTGTTTTATATGTTTTGCTTGTATGCATGCGTGTTCCATGTATTTTGTTTGTATGCATGCGTGTACGTTTTATCTGTATTCATGTGTGTTTTATATTTTGCCCTTATATTGCTAACGCTTGGCTTATGTTGAAAACACATGCCATGTGGCTAGCTTTATATGTTGCTGACGCCTCTTGTGTTGCTTGCGCTCGATGTTGCTAGAAACGGCAAAAATTCATCTTAAATCTTGTGTCATCGAATCTACAAGGTCAATTAAGTACCTGGGTGTCTGGTTAGACACACGGCTATGTTTTAAAGAGCACTTAAGCTTCGTGAGCCAGATGGGCATCTCAACTGACGAGATCATTGAGCAGAATTTTGCTCAACACTAGAGGGCCAAAATAGAATCGCCGTTTGCTGCTTATGAATATGAATGTCATAAAATCAACTATTCTACATGCTGCTCCAGTTTGGGCAGATGCAATGAAGAGCAGATCCTACAGTATCGGACTGGAAATGGTGCTTTTGTGATTTCGGGCATGATTCCTATCGACTTGCTTGCCCGGGAGGCACAGGATAGATACAGACAAAGGCCTCCTGCTGGCCTAACCCCACAGGACACCAAATGTCTCACAGCCCGGGCCAGGGTTACTTGCATGGAGGAATGGCAGAGACGCTGGTGCGCAGCAAGCAAGGGAAGATGGACCCGTCAACTCATTCCCAATATTGAGTTGTGGCTTAAACGGAAATTTGACGAGGTCACATTAGAACTCACGCAACTTCTTAGTGGTCATGGCTGTTTTCGCAACTATCTGTTTAAATTTGGGCATGACGTCAGCCCAAATTGCCCAAGTTGCCAGTATGGCACGATCGAGACCCCAGAGCACATCCTATTTGTGTGCCCAAGGTCCATGGTTGAACGGCGTGCTATGGAGGAGGCTTGTGGCAAAACCTTTTCCACTAGCAACTTATTGCTTTGCATGATGGAGAGGCATGAAAGCTGGTCAGCAGTGTGCAACTTCGCGGCCCTGGTGATGTCTAGAGGTCCGTAGACGGCCTGCCAACATTCTGCGATGCAATACTTCCCAGTATTCCCGCAGGATTGTTACTCTGGCAACTCTCTTCTTCCTTTTTTTCTCTTAATCCTTAATTATTGTTAATCGTTATTTCTTTTTAACTTATGTATCTGTTATTTTCATTTCTATACAAGCAAATACAAAAAAAAAAAAAAAAAAAACCAAAAACACATACATACACATGCATGCCCACACACACATACATACATATAAGTCTCAGTGTGCCGGTTGGAAAAAAAACAATGTCAATAAGGTACGATTTGTCATGCGTAAAGAGAGTTGGCACCTTTTTTTTTCTAGGTGTTTTATTCGTCACATTCCTGAATTAGTCTGTAAGACTCTCAATCTGGCGTTGACACCCAAAATCATCAAATCTGGCTTCAAACCTTTTGGAATTGCTCATTTTGACCAAGATGTATTCAGCGATTCTGACTTTGTTCAAAAAATGAAAATGATGAGTAATGTGAAAACCTGGAATTTTTTTGTTTTTTATGCCACTAAAATAAATGAAATAAATAAATTTTGATTTTCATTTTATTTGGGTGCTTTTAAAGGGTGCCCACAACCGGAACTTTTCTTAAAAAATTTCACTATCACCTTACATTTTGTAAATAAAGCCTTAAATGCTTCATCCAATTTGAGTCCATCTTGGACAACCAAATTTAAGGTATGAGCAAAGCATGGAAGATGCCGCATATTTAATAATTCGCAAGCTTTTAGCATTGCACTGGCATTGTCTGTAACGATGCAAACAGTTTTTTCATAAACATTCCAAAAGTTTAGTATTTTCCGCAAGGTGTTTGCAATATTTTGAGACGAGTGATTAGTTGGGTCAATTAACATGCGTGTGGCTAACGATGCTGTTTTCATGGTATACTCATGAACAAAGTGGCATGTTACGGTTATAAAGTTTACATTTGCACTTGTGGTCCACAAGTCGCATGTGACGGCAATATTTGATATACTCTCCAACATCGCGGACAATTTGGCCGAAGTTTCTGAAAACAAATTATGCATCAGCACATCTCTTAATTGCGTTCGACTTGGAAGCTTGTACCTTGGTACCAAGACTTGCGTGTACTTTATAAAGCCTTCATTTTCGATGACACTGTATGGCTATCATCTCGGTAAGGGCTCTGTCAATATCATTCGTTCGCTTACTGTTTGCATCGTAGAATACGGCTCTTTTAAAATACGAGTCCATAGAGCGCATACTGGACCTGCAACTGCTTCTTTGTATATGATGTGTTGTCGTTATCAGCAAGTGTAGCTCTTGTGCTAGAATTCGGTCTGCCTGGTCTTTTAAATCTGGATGAAATCTTTTTAAATGGTCCCGCAAATTGGAAGGGTTTCCGCTTGTTTTATATTCTTTTGCGTAATTTAGGCACTTAGCAAATTTTTTGTCGTCGGACCGCTTTAAATATTTCCATACTTCAGATATTTTTTTTTTCATCTTTTGTGTTTGTTTCTCGTACACAACATCCTTTTCGGAGTCTGAGGAGGTGCAGTCGCAAACCGGGTAGAGCCGCGACGTTTACCTTGTATTTGAGAAAAATTTGGTTAAAATACTTTCTAATGGCTTTAAAAATACGTCATGATAATTACCTTTCTGAATGAAGCGATCCATTTCTTTGAAATTTATCAACTTTTAAACTTAATCACTTTAAAATTCACAAAGAAAATTTATATTTATAGTATAAGTGCAAACAACGTCACAAATAAATGCGGCAAATTGTATTGCAGTGATGTGAAACCAAACTATCGATGGCACTATCGGCACTATCGGAAATGCAGTGCCATCGATAGTATGACAGCTCGATATTGCCAAACCATCGATAGTGACGATAGTGCCATCGATAGTTCTCCACCTCTAATTGATATTATGCTGTTATCGGAAACACACCTAACAAACAAAAACAACTTTCAAATACCCAAATATGCATTCTACGCAACAAATCACCCAGACGGCAAGGCTCACGGAGGAACTGGTATCCTAATCAAAAACCGGATTAAACACTTTCGGCAGTACAACCGTGGTTGCACTTTACTGCCCACCACGATTCTCAATCTCTGAAAAAGAGTTTACTGATTTCTTCAATACACTCGGAGTACGACTACAGGAGACTACAACGCCAAGCACCCTCATTGGGGATCCCGCCTGGTAAATCCTAAAGGCAAACAGCTGTATAACACAATCATCAACCCAGCAAACAAAATGGGATATTATGCCTCACCGAATAAGCCCATGTAGTGGCCAGCAGATCCACGCAAGCTCCCATATCTAAAAGACTTAGCAATCACCAGGGGAATTGCGCACAATTGCATAACGGCAGAGACACTAGCAGAATTGTCATCGGACCACTCACCAGTAGTTTTCACTATATTAATACAACTACAAATAATAAAGCAACCACTCGGGCTAACAAATTGCAAAACAAACTGGCTCAGACTTAAAAAATACATAAGCACCCATATCGAGCTGAATCCCAAACTGAACGACGAAGAAGACATCGAGCTTTGCACCTCTGCACTAGAGTCTACGCTTATTGAAACCGCAGATATCTCTACCCCAATTACCAGTCACACCCAGAAAAAACGCAAGTATAACAACCGACTAATTGAACTACTTCTAGCCGACAAATGTCTCGGAGGAAATTTCTGCAATTATTAAAAACTACCTTAACCCAAGAAAGTCGCCCGGCCATGACAAAATAACCCCAAAAATGATCCGAGAACTCCCGATCTGTGCTGTGAGACACATCTGCAAACTCTTCAACGCGATAGTAAAACCTGGTCACTTTCCCATAAGCTGGAAAAAAATCAGTAATCATAATGATCCCAAAACCCGGAAAGGACAAAACACAGCCATCATCGTACAGACCAATCAGTTTATTGCCAAGTCTTTCAAAACTATTTGTAAAGGTCCTACAACTCCGTATAAATACAATCCTGGCAAACCAAAATATAATCCCACATCATCAGTTTGGCTTCCGTGAAAAGCATGGCACAATTGAGCAAGTCAACCGTATCACCTCAGAGATCCGCACAGCATTCGTCGCCCAAGCCTTTGACCGAGTCTGGCTTGATGGTCTAATATATAAAATAAAAGAGACGCTTCCACGTTATACACACAAGCTATTGGAATCTTATATATTCTACAGAAAAATCGCTGTACGGTGTAATAGCTTAACCTATGATGACTTCGACTCAAAAGCAGGTGTACCTCAAGGCAGCGTGTTGGGTCCAACACTTTATATTTTGTACACAGCGGACCAACAAGCCCTGCACTCATCACATCTACTTTAGCCAATGACACGGCTATACTTAGCCTCTCCAAATGTCCGATCAAAGCTGCTGAGCAACTGGCAACCCATTTAAAGGAAATTGAAAAGTGGCTAGCATATTGGCGCATCCGTGTAAATCATAAATGCAAGCACGTTACGTTTACCCTCAATAGAAGAAACTGCCCATCATTGACGCCCAAGAATGTGCCAGTGCCTCAATCCGACGATGTTGTGTATCTTGGAATTCACTTGGATAGAAGATTAACTTGGCGTAGGCACATCGAAGCCAAGAAAAAGCAGCTAAAGCTTAAAGCAACCGGACTACATTGGCTTATCAACGCACGATCTTCCCTATGTCTGGAATTCAAAGTTCTTCTCTACAACTCGGTATTAAAACCCATCTGGACATATGGCTCTGCGCTATGGGGAAACGCAAGCAACAGCAACATTGAAACCATACAAAGGTTCTCAGAACCATCACGGGAGCACCTTGGTATATCCGTAAAGAAAATGTACAGAAAGACCTACACATTCCTTGCACACATAAAGGTACAACAGCTTAAGTACACCGAATACCCTGGCCAAATCATTAACAAGAGTACGTGAAAGTATTCGTCTTCAACGAAACGACCTCCCAACCCTCTAGTAATTAATCAATTAAAAAAAAAAAAAATATCAAAGAAGCTAACTTCGGCTCTGCAGAAGTTTGTATACCCTTGCAGCTTCATTGTTTTATTATTTAATTTAAGAGCTAAATTTTTAAAGTAATTGAAGAGAAAACTCAACTAAAAATTTTCCCGAATTCACCGAGAATCGAACCCACCAAACACCGAACCATCGTGCGACCGATCTTTACGTACTACGTCACCATCCTCACTTAAGCTAGTTTGACATACATATATAGCAAACGCATGGCATCTCGCTCTTTAAATTTCGTTCTGTGCAACAACACAACGCAAATGTTTCTGTCTCTCTCACACACCGCGTGGTGACCAATTTTTGCATATGTATGTGTGTGTGTGATTGCTTGGAATTTGTTTTTGTTTCTTTGCTGCCAAAGAAAACTGCTTATTTTACTCGAGGTACCTCCACGTTTTAGTTAATAAATCCGGTGATAATTATCCGATCCGACTAATTTTTAAACTTTACCTGCTCAATCGATTGAGGAAGTTAACCAAGTAACTTAAAATTTAAGCTCGAAAACGTCTGGCTAAACAGACAGACGGACAGACGGTCGGACGGACAGACGGACATGTCTCAATCGACTCGGCTATTGATGCTGATCAAGAATATATATACTTTATGGGGTCGGAAATGTATGTTTCCTATGCGTTACAAACATCTGACCAATTTTATAATACCCTCTGCAAGGGTATAAAAAAATTTCATCGCTTGCCACACGGAGGGACAACATTTCGTGCGTCGATAGGGTAAAAAAAAAAAAAAAAGACACCTTGCTTACACATAACACCAATTACAATAAAACATAAGTTAGAAAGATATATTAAGCTACGATTAAGTTAAAAAGTAAGAAACACGATCTAAGAGAGTAGATAGTAACAAAACAAAATCAAAAAAAAAAACAAGTTTTGCAATCATCAATAGAGAGAACAACAGCAAATTCTGGAACCAGAAAGAGAGTTCGTTTTTTGGTGTTAAGTAGACTTAAAACCTAGCATAGACAACCTCACCCACGATGATTTCGAAATGCACAAAGATGATATTATCATGACCACTGTTCACTAAAATCCAAGTTAACAACGCCACGAGAGAGTTAATTTGGGAATCAACGTTAACGATTCCTATTAATTTATTTGATAGTTTTATTTTAACTTAATTTATTAAAAGTTTGGTTTTACATTTAATTGAAGCTCTCCTTTTGTTGCTCGATCTCATTCCGATTAATTCTCTTATCGATAGATAGGGTTGCCAGCATGATTTAGCGCCGCCAACTTTTAACATTGGCTAGGGGCCGCCACAGCTTCCCCCTTTCCAGTGACCAAATCGAGAGTGAATTTTACTCGATGTTTCCTCTCGTATGTCCTGATAGCTCTGGGAGGCGGTAGTGGTTGGGATGCGTGTGATGGTACATCTTTCTTTACTACGTATGCTAGTTTTAAGCTGTCAGTCGATATTGAGACACTGCTACCTTTTATTTTGATATTAAAAACTCGGTCTGTCGGTCGACTTATTACCTCATACGGGCCTGTATAAGGGGGTTCCAATACCATCTCAACGTCAACGCGTTCGGACGAATTTTTTTTTTTGTCGGGCTCCGCAATTTCTTCGGTGTCAACCTCCAAACAATTAAAATAAAACAAGTGACAGGGCTCTCAGTCGCCACAGAGACGCCTTAATTATATTGATATTTGTAAATACAAATAGCAGTACTTAGTAAATAACTAAATTTACTAGTAATGCCAACGTGTAAAGAGATTAACTCAGGCCCTTCGCCACTAGACTCTCGCCAGCAGAAGCTACAAGAACAAATTCTTCAGCAACAAAACGAGGGTCGGCTCTCTATACAACGAAACAATGCATATTTCTCAGTAGTGTCTCCGACCACCACAACAACAACAAGCGCTGAATCCAAAAGTGCAAGTATGAGCAAATTGCTCACGCCAACTAGAAACAACAATTTGTCTTGGAGCGCGCAATGCGCTTCACCCTCAAATTCGCTGACACCTGAAGTGTTAATTGGGTCATTGGGTTCGCCGACCGCCGTCAGCGCGCTCACAACAAGAACAATTGCATCTACTGCTTCAACGAAAACTTCAACAGCCGCAAAGTCTGCAATAGCTTTATTCACCGTCCAGTAGACTACCTCCCAAAAAAACTGCCCAACCAGTGACGGTGAATCCAAAGTCACCTGTTCAGACTGGTATGGACAGATACATTAATATAAACAAGCGAAAGCTTAGCCCTCAGACAAAAAGAGGCAACGGCAACACTCCCAAAATGTCGAAAAACAACAGTCACACCCAGAAAAAACACAAGTATAACAACCGACTAATTGAACTACTTCTAGCAGACAAAATACGGCTCAGGCGAGAATGGCAAATGTCTCGATCACCGGCAGCAAAACATCGCCTAAAGGCAGCTTCTCGAACTCTAACAAAAACGCTTAGGCAAGAAGAAGCAAGGACACAGAGGCTATACATCGAGAAGCTCTCCCCTACCAGCACCAAATATCCGCTCCAGCCGAGATAATTTCACCTTTACGATGCCCAACTGGCAAATGGGCCCGCTCAGACGAAGAAAGAGCATTCATCTTTGCAGCTCATCTTAAAACGGTCTTTCTGCCAATTCCGTCAACAAACTCTTTTCAGCTCCCCTCCTTGCGCACCCCAATGGAAAGTGCGCAACCGAAATTCCAATCGAAGGAAATTTCTGCAATTATTAAAAACTATCTTAACCCAAGAAAGTCGCCCGGCCATGACAAAATAACCCCAAAAATGATCCGAGAACTCCCGATCTGTGCCGTGAGACACATCTGCAAACTCTTCAACGCGATAGTAAAAACTGGTCACTTTCCCATAAGCTGGAAAAAATCAGTAATCATAATGATCCCAAAACCCGGAAAGGACAAAACACAGCCATCATCGTACAGACCAATCAGTTTATTGCCAAGTCTTTCAAAACTATTTGAAAAGGTCCTACAACTCCGTATAAATACAATCCTGGTAAACCAAAATATAATCCCACATCATCAGTTTGGCTTCCGTGAAAAGCATGGCAGAATTGAGCAAGTCAACCGTATCATCTCAGAGATCCGCACAGCATTCGAGCAAAAAGAATATTGCACAGCAATTTTTCTCGACGTCTCCCAAGCCTTTGACCGAGTCTGGCTTGATGGCCTAATATATAAAATATACACATAAGCTAATGGAATCTTATCTATTCTAGAAAAAATTCGCTGTAACAGCTTCACCTCTGATGACTTCGAATCAAAAGCAGGTGTGTACCTCAAGGCCGCGTGTTGGGTCCAACACTTTATATTTTGTACACAGCGGACATACCAACAAGCCCTTCACTCACCACATCTACTTTCGCCGATGACACGGCGTCTGATCAAAGCTGCTGAGCAACTGGCAACCCTCTTAAGGGAAATTGAAAAGTGGCTAGCAGATTGGCGCATCCGTGTAAATGAACAGAAATGCAAGCACGTTACGTTTACCATCAATACAAGAAACTGCCCATCATTGACGCTCAACAAACTGCCAGTGCCTCAATCCGACGATGTTGTATATCTTGGAGTTCACCTAGACAGAAGATTAACTTGGCGTAGGCATATCGAAGCCAAGAAAAAGCAGCTATGGTGCAAAAAAGGGCTCCACGGACGCAGCCCGTGAAAAGTGAAATCATCGAACTTATCGTACAGATAAACCGAGGAACAATCTTCGAAGTGCAAGAAGAAATGTTTTAAGTATTGACTTAAATCGAGCAGCGTTTCGATGTGATTGCACCATCGACTACGCCTTGCATCGTTTAGTTTGCATTGGTCCAATGGACACTGTTTTGCAGAATTTTGGCACATTGAAGTTTGCTGGTGAAACGCCCGGTTTGTGCTGCCTTAGTGGTAAAATGACATTGCCATCAGTGGTCCTGCCACCAGAGCCATTGCGTTCCCTTCTTTACAATGCCTGTTTCCAAATGACTTCATTTGGGGCGGTAATTTTTGAAAACACGGATATAATCGGACATTTAAGGTAATTTACGTTAAAAGTTTTATTTTCTATGATTGTAAATCTAACTATAACTATGGCTTTGAATTTACAGATTCAAGGCCAGATTTGCCATCGCATTGGATCATTGCAATCTATTGAAGATGCACAGCACAAATTCTTGCAAATATACTTCATGGGCAATATGGAAGAACGACTTGACCGGCGTCAAGGGATCAACACAGCTACAAAAAGAGCAATTCTCCAAGACTTGCAGCAAATGCTTCATGAACATCATGCATTAATCAGGCAGTTAAAAACTGCTTTAGAGCGATGAGTGATGACTATAAAGTTGTAATCAGAGCAGATAAAAGACCAACTGGAACACATGAACGATGAAGTGATAATCCTGATTGTTGGTGAAAACTTGGAAGCACGTGATATTGTGCTTTCACGAAGCAATACTTGGCAACTACAGAGAATATTTGAAACGCACCGTTCATATGACGCGTTACAATGCCCTCTGATGTTTAGGCAAAGGGACGATGGATATCACTTTAATATCAAAACGATAATCCATTGAATGGTAATGGCCGTGTTCCTGTTGACGAATCGAGCGGTTCGATTTCATTTTCTCCAAATTTTTGCAATTTCAACAAAGCATTTCGGGATATCATTGCTAACCACAAAAATACTAAATGATTAAGTGAGCGAGCAATTTTGGCGGCTAAAAATAAAGATGTTGATGACCTAAATTTTATTATTCAAAATCAAAAAACTCTGTATTCATTTAAGTCTATCGACTGTGTAACAAACGAAGAAGAAGCTACTAATTACCCAACTGAATTTTTGAACTCCTTGGATGTGCCTGGTTTACCACCGCACAATTTACAACTGAAGGTTGGCTCGGTAGTTATCATGCTTAGAAATTTGAACCAACCAAAACTGTGCAATGGAACGCGTTTGGTGGTAAGAAAACTGAAGAGCAAAGTGATTAAACGAATTCAATTCCCGATTCGTCTTGCCTTTGCCATGACAATCAACAAATCATAGGGCCAATCCTTGATTATTTGTTGCCTCAATCTAGAAAATGCGTGTTCTTCTCGTGGTCAATTGTACGTGGGATGCTCGGCAAAGCAGCCGCATTATTTGTTCTTGCACCTGACCCAAAAACGATGAATGTCGTTTACCACAAGGTGCTTGAATGAAAATTCGATTAATAAATTAATCAGAGTGTATGCCAACCTCAACAACATAGTTTTCAATGATTGGAAAACTTAATTTAATCATCATTCATCATAATAAAATACTTTTATACTTCTATCTATATCCAATTGACTAAAGAGTGTAATGCGTGGCGGGGACAGCTAGTATATATATGTATATAATTTTATATTTTTGTTTAACGTTGATTAAAAAAAATGTCTTTATTTAATTTCAACGGAGTTGTTCTTTTACAAAGGATACTTATATTAACGTGCACTTAATGCTGAACTAACTGCTTGTGTGTTAAATATCAAAAATGTAAAGGAGAACTAAACTCCAACAGAAGTGTTTGTAATGAACAAGATTATTTCAAAAAGGAAAAATCGTTAAAAGTGTAGTGTGGGGAGTATCTATCATATGGACAATAATCATGTGCCATAGAGGGTGTTGTATTGAAACAATATGCGAAGTATCTTACCCATACATCA